>WIUT01005613.1:0-14694 GCA_010645135.1 Tetragonula clypearis | reverse complement strand
GACGGTGTAAGAAAATCCGAGGTTCTGGACCGCTTCGGATACCAATCAGGCAAATAAGTGCCGTAAATCAGTCCCTGGAAGGCACTTGTCGGCTAAAATCATGCCGCAACTGCATTGCCTTTCGTTTGTAACGACTTTATAGCTTTGGAATTGAGTCGTTGAGAGAATACCACTACAAAAAGATATAAATCGTTTTACCGGTCAAATGACCGATCGTGGTAGGTAAGAGAGACTACAAGTTTTTCTCAACAAATAAACAATAAAAAAAGAAGTGAATATTGAAAAATGTATTATACGTATATATTCGAGGAAAAGTCGTGAAGTTTAAAGTCGATTTAATTACGTTGTACGTAGGAAATTCTAATCGAAATTTTGAAAACGGTCATTTGACCGGTCGTGGTAGGAATAGTGTTAACTCTGATACGATTTACTGTAAAGACAAATTCTCTGTCAAGGTTTCTCTGAGTTAAGTTTTCGGTATAGAATTGGCCAAATTGGTCTCCTTATGCAGGCCTTGATTCGTTAAAAAATTTGAGTTGAATGGCAAAGAGTGAAAGCAAATCAGAAAAAACAAAACAAAACAGTTGTTTGATATCGACGATTTCACGGATAGAAGCTGGCTAATTTATCGGCATCTTCGTTATCAGATATCCGAGCGTGTGAGGGAGCTCAGTAAAATTTGACAGAGTATGGATCACCTCGACAAAATTGTATGATTTTCCTTTGAATTTTGAACGTGTCAGAATTTGTAGTAATGTTCTAACTCTTATCTCGAGCCGTGCTTTCGTTAAGAATTCACTTTTTCTTTCTTTAAAGCTTCTTTATTTACTGAACTTTCTGAATCTGTTCGCTATCCATTTTAAATACTTCAACGCACACGCTGGATGTGAATATTTTTTGCAATTATCAGAGCAGATGAACGCATGCGTCCGAAATTCTACCGTCAACCTTCAAATTATCGTCAGAGTGTAAAAAATTCGGATGCGCAAAAATTCAATTCGGATCGTTCACTTGCGGATTCATTTGAAGATTCATCGACTGATCGTCGACGGAAGGGAACGAGATGGATAAAATTTTACGAGATCCATTTCGCGGAGATCCAGGAAGATTTTCAAACATCGGCTGATATAACCCGATTGCGATTCTGCCAGAAATGGTATTGGTTGGCCGCGTTCCACGTTTTCGTATATCTCGCGAGTCGATTCGCGAGGAAACGCGCTCTCGTAAAGATCAATCGTTCGAGACCGCTAGATATTAAGGAGGAAGAACATAATGAGCTGGAAATTTTCGGACGCGAGTCAACTATATATTGTACATTACGTTGAGTCATAAATAATTTCCATTTTTGGAAACAAACGAGTAAATGAGTATCTCTATTATTACAACGTAATAATAATAATAGAAAGGAAAGTTTGACTATTACAGATCTACACGACGCGTAGATCGACGTTTGAAAAACCGTAGACAGACATTTACACGCGTTTGCACGCGCTTGTTCAATTTGAAACGTTTTTCGAGGAAATCGTTTTTTCGAAAGAGCCAGAAGAGGATTTCCTTGAGAAGCTGAAGAGGAAGCGGGTACCAACTGTTCTGCCATTTTTTACGATGCTTATTTTCTTTAGCCACCCACTTCTGACATATTTTACAATATCTGTAACCATTCGATTTTGGAAGTTCATCTAAGTTTAATGGTAAAAGTTTGTAAAAATTCGAATATAGGTGAAGGTGACTTGGAATTGGAATTATCGTAAGATACTTTGTCAGTCAGTCGTTTTCAAATTTAATTCAATGCCCACAGTACGCGGCAGACAAGAGCAAACAGATGGCGGATGTGAAGAACGGTGGCGAGACGTTTTCCATACGGTGGACTATCATTTTATTAGTCGAACTGTCAAAGTTTTGTGCTCGTGTTTTCCTCTTCTCTAGCAAACGTTTGGCAAAGCTTTCTCTGCGCTGTAACACGCGTCGGCGAAACAATTCGTCAAAGTCCAACTTTTATCGTATTACCGGCGTTTCCTCCTCACCCTGGTTCGAAAAGTGTTCGAAAGCTTGGAGGAGAAAGCGCCGAGCGTAATTCCCTCTTCGAGCACATTCTGGATAAAGTTCCGCTTCTTTTCCTAACTGTTCAAGTTTTGTGGGACGAACCGATGCCACGCGGGACATCAGTCACACTGACTAATGGTCGGAAATGACCAGCCAACATCCAAGAGAACGTCCGATTCACGGTTACACCGGGTCATAAATAATTTCCGTTTCGGTGAATCAACTTTACTTAGAAATGAAACGAGCAATTTACGACACACTGACGCCATTATTTGCAATTATTCGCTTGCTATTCATCATTTATTTGTAGCTTGTTTGATGACCCCGTTGGCGTAAAATTCAGCTAGTTTCGATGGGGGGAAAAAATGTTTCTTGACAAACTGTCGAACTTGGTTGTCGTTGGAGAACTTTTCAAAGCATTTTCCAGGGAAAGGTAATAATAATCCACGCTTCCAGTACCATGAAGTTAGCAGTAAACGATTAAGAAACGATGTTTTGCCATTTTTGAAATTCAATGCGATGATCAATTTTCCGGCTTTGCTGGTTCTTCACGTGTATTTCCATCGAATCGAAAGCGTGGAAGTACACAAACTTTTCTTTCTATCCTGTACGTGCGGTATGTCAGCGACGAGTTCTTCCTTTCGATCGAAATTATTATATAAATTGATCGTTTCGACGAATCTGACGATTTTTAGTAGTCGTCGAATTTGAATCGTCGTTTTAATCACAATCGTCGTCGAAGTTGAAGCGTTTGAGAGGGATACAAGGAACTATAGAGACACGGTTTTCGCCTGGCTCGATCCGCGCTAATCTTTGCTCTTTTCTCGTTGGTCGGTTCTCTCTCGATGCCTGTGACACGTCGCTGACACGGCTATAAGGTTACACAGGAGACGAGAGACATGTCAGACGTGAGTCCAACTAGTAGAAATCTCGTCGGCGAATATTACACGGCGGGCGTTAATCGCTCTCGACGAAGCGTGAAGCAGCGGCTTTTATTTCGCTTTCCTCCCGTTCGCGTTTCATTAGCCTTCATTTTTTTTTTTTCGAGAATTAGCTCTCTTTATACCAGCCGCGGCATACCTCTCGAAATTGAAGGCAAATCCTTTCTGATTGACTGACTGAAGTCAAAGTCCAGAGATTTAAGGCTCCACGCCGTACGATCGTCGAAATCGAGTCCCCCAATGTAGATTTTAGATTTCAATTCTCCTCGGTTTTGTAAATATCGCGGTTCATTCTGAAACGTCAGGATTCGTGTCTTTTTTCTTTCAAGACTTGAATCCTTCAGCTTGACGATTGATTTCTTCAAATATCGTCTGAATCGATTCATCCAATGTAGATTTTATTTCAATTCTCCTCCGTTTTTACAAACGTCGCGGTTCATTCTAAAAAGTCAGGATTCGTGTCATTTTCAAGACGAATCCTGATATTTTGATCCTTTAGCTTGACGACTGATCTCTTCAAATATTAATATTATTGATATTTCTTTTGAATATATCAATATATGGAGAAATTATTCCCTGCAAATGTCAACATTACTAATATTTCTTTTCGAGTAGCTTCATTTTGCCTATTGCAAATTTTGTACGAAATTTTGTGCCAGGACGATGAGTGGCCAACTAATAATATCAATTCAAAAATCACAGGTTGAATCGTCAATATCACTAGCGTTCGTAACGATATCTGAACATTCTCTCTCCGAGAGAATATCGCAATATCCAAAGAAAGGGAACTTATCCCCTTATATGTAACTGCATGAGAAAATTCCCCGTCCCTCGAGGATCGATTTATTCGTCGGTGGAAACAGTCAGCTGTTTGTATATAATATTTCTGCTCGAGTTGTTTCGTTTTGCCTGCTTCAAATTTCGCACGATGTGTCAGGACAATGAGTTTCCAATTAACAACGAATTCATAAATGACAGATTGAATATTTGAATCACCAATGTTATTACATTCATAACGATGTCTCTCTGAGAGACTACCCAAATATCGAAAATACAAAATTGATCCTGCATGTAATTGTACGGGATTTCCTCGTCCCTCGAGGATCCTCGATTTATTCGTCGGTGGAAACAGTCGGCTGCCTGTCCAATGTTTGCAAATCCGACCGTGTCCAAAGCAGCTGAGCACACAAACGCGATATTATATGTTACAGTCAAGTCTCCTATAAACGCGATTTCCATATAACGCGAAGCGAAAATTCCGACAGCTCTCCTTATAACGCGTTTTTCGTACAAGAACATTACAACAACTCGAATGGCTTAAAAATTTATCTATGGCGGCACTTGTTCGATGTGTTAAATTTTTCTATGTAGTTCGACATTTATGGGGTATTCGCGGTTTATCAATTCCAGTTATCAGGCAATGAGGAAACAATAAAGCATTCTAAGACTGTCTTTAAATGAGTTCAGACGTACGTGTAATAAAATTCTTTCGACTTGGATTCATTTGCGTTATTGGAATTGTAGAACATTGGGGAACATCTAGGTAAAATTTTTTATTTGCTGTATTATTTACCTGAAAAAAAAAATAGTTACCCATAGGTTTGCAAAGTGAGGAGGATTTTCGGCCAATTAGGAAGAAAAAGGGTTAGACTGCAAATATATTTGACAGTGATGACGAACAATACAATTTGATACGTATCAAATTAAGTTTCTTTGTTGGAAACAATTTTTTTAGTCTATAATTTTATTATATGAACCATGTGTTACATTCGATAAACCTAAATTCAAATATGTAAAAATTTATTTATCAACCGTATCAATCGCGACTCGATGCTCCGAGAATGCAGTATTTATATAGGTCTGATTTACGTACAATTCATTTATTTCTGAGATTCCGTATAACGCGGCACGAAATTCATTCGATTTGCATTAATTCAGAGTTTCTTACAACGCGGTAACAAATTAATCTGATTTGTCTTATTTCCATATGTTTCCCGTAACGCCGTTTCCATAGAACGCGTTTCCCGATTTCAATTAATTCTGATTTCCTTGTGACACGGTTTCCATATAACGCGGTACGAATTAATCGCTAATTATAGGAGACTTGACTGTGTGTATTTCGTTTGCTCGGAAGGCTGCGCGGATCATCCGAGACGACGACAGAGGGAAAGATCCCCGAGAGAGCGTAGAAAGAAAAGATCGCACGGGCAGAAAGAAAACGTGGCAAAAAGTCGCGTGATCCGATCTCCTTGGTCCTGAATAGGCTCGGCCATTCAATTACGCAGAGGCGCTGTTTAGCGCGGAGTTGTTCAAAGAAGAGATAACGAGTCGTCTTTCTCTCTCTTCCGGTCTCGTAGGCGCCGACTCGAGAGTGCGCCGTTTCGCGGATTCTTCGCCGCCGCGAGACTGCTTTTTGCCCGACAGCTGCTGCGTCGTCCTCTCTCCGCTCCATTCGAGTGTGTCGGCTATCTCGTCGTCTACGCTCGCCTCTAAGCGGGTGGAATTGTCCTTTAGCGGATAATCGATCAAATCGTTTCGCCACGCTCTCGAATCGACTGGTCGCGATACAATTTGACTTGCATTCTCAGAGAGAAACAGGGAGGAAACTGCTTATGCCAAATTCCGCTTGGCTTTGTAAGAATTACGATGGTCCTGCCGTGGCGAATGCACTGCCACGCTACGAAGTAATCAATAGAGATCAAGTGTTTATTTCTACCAAAGTTAAAAATAAAATGAAACATTTTCTCGAGTAAAATAGTACACAGCCCAAGCGTCAGACGTTGGGTGACTATAATCGCTGTTAGTAGCGGAATTACAGATTCTATCCCCTTCGTCCACCTTCAGTCATTCCAAACTATTAAATAATTGTCGCGAGCGATTCTCCAAAGGGTCCATTTCTTTTTTTTTTTTTTTTTTTCTCCTCGCGAACTGATGGAAACAGTCGCCGAGTGTAGCAGCAGACAAGTCTGGAGAGGAAGACGGCACGTGGTTGAAACGAAGCTCGTTGGAAAAGGGGATCGCGGTCGTGAAACGTGCGTTCGATCGTCGTCGAGGGTGGTGGAACGCGCCGAGGGGGAGAGGAAGAGGAGAGGAGGTGGCGATGCCAGGCCGAAAGAGGAATTCCGGAGGAAGACGGTACGCGTTTGCGATTCCACGATGGACGGATTTCGCTGGAGGGCTCGGGTGTGGTCGATCGTTGGATAATGCTCGCGCGGAGACGAAAGAGGAGATACGAGGAGGAGAGAAGGCTCTTCTCTCGGTTCTTCTCGAGATCGGTGCCCAAAGGCGAGGCGAGTTCACGTTCTCTGCCTAGTTTACAGCGATATCCTCGACTGTCGGATATATCTCGGTATAAACTTCTTCTTCCACCGTACTTTTCCTGCGTTTTTCTCCCCCGCTCGGTAAAATCGCACGCCAAGACACCAAAGGGAACATTTCGGTTCTCTTCTGTCATCAAGTCAGAAATACATACGTTTTTTGACATGAAGCGATCACTGTTCAATGAGAGTATCCTGATCGATATATATATATATATATTATTATCTTTTTTTTTTTTTTTTTTTTGAGTAATCTCTTCCTACCACCGTGACACCACGCATCGACTCATATGTTTCATGAAACCTGCATCAGAGCCAGTGTGCCTCCACGCTACCGATTCTTCGGTTTGTCGTGTGACGCCATGTTGAAACACGTGCTTCAAAATGTCGGATCATTTTCCAATTCTAGCGTCGCTACCAATAATAGGAGATATGTTAGTTATAAAAAAAATAAGAAATTAAATGTTAAAAAGAAACTCTTTTTCGCTGGTCAATCGCTTTTTTGGCAAATTATCGACAGAATTCAACAATCCTTTGCTCTTTCATCTTATTTCCCATTTTCGTTGATCGTTTAACACGTTGACTGCCAACTACGAGTTATCATATTTGTGCAGCTACGATGAAATTCGTAGTCGTGTTAGTGTAAATATAAATAGATAGTCTCAGGGAAGAGAACGAAAAATCATTATTGGCTTACGTGAACAGAAAATTGATTAATAAACGAACAGAAAATATAACAAATGCAAAGTTTATTCAAAATCAACAAGCGAAAGAATATTTTTATTTGTGATAATTTTTCAAACAAACGGCTGGCTTCTCTTGACAGATCGGCGGGATACTCTGTAAACAATGAAACTCTTGCAGTTTAATTTTTTTTTGAAATTAGTTGAATCTCTTCTCCAATCAACGCGTCGACGAATGCTTCTCTAAACTTTAGAAGTTTTATTTTAGAAGAAGTTGCTTCGTGAAACAGTTTGTGCGCATTGTGTATATATATCTCTATAATATGTAATGCAACCTTTTTGGGGCCATCTAATAGTCTTTCTTTACATATGCCAACTACGAGATAATTCGCAAGATTTTTTTCTTTTTTAAAAAACACATTCTATATGCTTTTCGATGATCACTATGTACCATAATAGGAGTTTTTAATAATATAATATGATTAAATTGAATCGGCTTCTTAGACCGGGATCCTGAAAAGTACCGTGGCAGTCAACGTGTTAAACTTCTTTTCGGATATCAGTCAATATTAACACAAAATTTTCCGGTATTTTTTGTCTCTTTCTCGCGTCCCTCTTACTTGGTAAAATCGTACACCTCTACATCCAGTGATTCTTCATTCTAATTCTCCGTTTCAATGGAAACGGTTCGAGCACGCTTTTTTCTCCATTGAACTTAAAGAGATGTCCCTCTATTTTTCTCCCGTCTGCCCCTGTCTATCTCAGCCGGTAAAATCGTCGTCGCCAAAGATTCCTCTTTGGGAACGATCGAGCAGAGTTTGTCCAATTAAATTTTGACATTTTTTTTTTACGGACATGGGGATTGTCCAACAGTGTTCAACAGAGATAGAGAGATAGAGAGCATACGGTTCAATTGCTACAAACGCGAATCACCGTCACGAAGGAGAGACACTCGGCTCTGGCTGGTTGTTGGTTGCCACGGGTCGTTGCGGAAATCGGATCAAAAAGCGGCGAGCGGTACCGATCGCGCCGCTTTCCCGTTTGTTCAGCAATTTTTGCCGTCGCGTCGGGATGATTCATTGAGCATTCCAGCAGCCCGCAGATTTTTACGGTCTCGAAACCGGCATCGAGGCCTTCTCTATCGCTGGGCCGAGGGTTCAACAACACCGAACGGCGACGTACAACGGTAGAATCCGAGAACGCAAACTGCACGGTATGATGAATACGTGCATATATCATCGGACGAGGAATTGAAGATATCGTCGACGAATGGTTGTCGCGTCTCGAGACTAGAATATACACCCGTCACACGATTTACGCGAATGAAGATCGTGTAAATTGAATCTGTCGGTGTAAAAGGAAAAAATAAATAAATAAAATATTCCATATGCCTTAGCAATGTAGCTGTAGGTTTGCCTCCCTCTTCAAGTCGGTTGAACATTTTCATTTTCATGTCCAAGGACGTCGACTTTCTCTCCTTTCGTGCGATTGAAAGTTTGTTAGACAAAGACTGGGTTAAAATTGGAAAATATAAATTATAGATCTAAACAGTGTCGTCGAAAGTCACACTGTTCGCAGCGGCCAAAGGCAACGCCTTGTGCGGGCCTAACGCGACAAAGTTTCTTTCTGCGTCAACCGATCTCGCGACACTGACTGTTTGAAACTGTCGATTTTGAAAACTTATAGCAAAATATCTGTGTACATACATATCTGTCTGAATGATTCTCTCGCTCTGAATCATGATCTAGTATCCGTATCTCTTTCGGACATTCTTTTTTGAAAAATATATTTCAAACCAATTCTCAGAGACAGCCGCTTAGGTCAGGACGATCGTTGACCCGCGAGCCAGTTATGCTTGCAATTAGAGTTTTCTAAACACTAAATCGATCGTTCTAAATCGATGCTTGAGTATTCATCGTTTTCAGACGGTCTCTGAATCTGAAACGGCGAAGATCTCTGGAATCTCTAATCGAGAAGGGGAATCGTTCAGAATCTATACATTTATCGAACACGAAGTAAAGTAGTCTCCACATCGAGAATGATGATTTTTCCAGGTTATAAAATTAAACACACAGTTGGAATTGACCTAGGAGGTCAAACTCGAGCGTGGCAGAGAAATAGAGCCGCTAATAATGAGCTTTCCTCGTCTCGATCGACGACCGGCGACGATTGGAGAAGCTCGTTCGGTTTCACGCACGAGCCGATGCAATATCGGGACGTTAAACAGCGAGGTGGCCAGGTAATAGGCCAGCTACCGTTATCTCTTTATTTCAATGCCGTGCCCCGTTAACGTTTCGTTTCGTGGCTCGTAATCTTCCTGCGGGCTGCTCGCGTGACGACGCCCTCTGTGTGCATGTGCACACGTACGTACGTGCATCGTGCCCCGGAGAGAGGCATCCTCCTCTCGTTCGTCGTTTTTGCTCAACTTCTCTCACGACTATTATCCTACGATCAGCCGCATCCAAGTGCTGTAATATCCACGCACGCGCATCCACCTTCGAGGATTTTTCCTTCGAGCGCGGCGCGGCTCGTTCGTTTTCCATTTGTTGGTGTTTCCGCCAACAAGATTCTGTTGACCAGTTGATCGATCGATGTCTTGATCGTGATCTAATAAAAGAAACTACTGAACAATAAAATTAGCTTCTTTTCAGGACTAAAGTTATTGTATAATTTAACATTTTCAACAACATATTCACGAACAGAGAGAACGATCCTAGTGTGCTTTGCACGTTCGACGAGGAAGATTTGAAAATAATGAATTTTGTTTCATAATACGTAAGAGCCCATTTTATCCGTAATTTTTCGTGTTTGAATATATATGAGTGTTCATGTAACGAATATTATTCAAGAAAATTTGTTAACATTTATCAAAAATACGATTCTTTTTAATTTAATTATTGTTCAAACGAAAGGTTTTTTTCGTACACCGTTAAATTCGTCGTTAAAAAAAAAAACACTAATTTCATCAATTTGCACGGTATTTTCAATAATTCAAAAATATGTTCCGCATCCCCAACTTTGAGGGTAGTTTTCGCTCTTTCAACATCGACGATTGCCGATAAAAATAAAATACCTACGTGTCAAATATCTTTTCAAAATCTACTACATTTATGCCAAATTTTATCAAAATCGGCGGTTCCCTTGCAAGTCCAGCTTTGGTTTACATTATCTTGTAGATTCGCTCGTATTTTGCTTAGAATTTTCAGGATAAAAGGAATACGCCTTCTTTTTTCTCATCGTCGTTAGGTTACTGAACGGTGCCGAGAGACGAAAGTTGCGAACTAAAATTTGAAGCACGTTTTTGTCGTTGAAATAATTTAGTTGGGGCATCGAAACTATCTTGAGGAAAAATTTTGCAGTGTACAAAAGTTTGGCCATCGCCGTTCTAGGGACTTTGTGATCCTTAGAAAGGATAAGATTGCAATCTGAGGACAATAAATAAATGAGGCTCGCTAGTAAACACTTCAACGCGACTGCAGCTTTTTTTTCCTTGAACAAAACGTCGATTTCATTGTTAGTTATTCAAACTTGATCGTCAATCAAGTTTGATACGAAAATTCAGGGACGTTTGACTCACAATCAGATCGATCGATTCGTGATCTCGAATCGGAGGCTACGCTACACGAGGCGAGGTCGAGAACGCCTTGATCCCGATAGCGTGATCCGGTTGCTTCGATCGTTCGTAACAATGACTAATTAAATAACAATTAAATCGGCCGACGTCTATCGAGCGAACAATGGCGTCTTTATCCCGAGGATATTTAGGGTCGTTGTCGAGAAAGCAGGAAGCCCGTTGGCTGCGAATTGAATTCGTGAAAGTTTTCACGGGCGCCGTTCGTCGCGTTGTTAGTTTTCTCGAGGTGATCGAGCCAATCGAACGAAATGAAATGAAAGATCGACATCGACGAAGTTGTTGCACTCTGCGTAAAGGAACGACACTTGTACTTTTACTCCATTCACGATTGCAACCGTGGTCAAGAGTACTCTTCTCTCTCTCCTTTTTTATAATTTAACCTGTGTTGGGTTCGGTGATCCTTTTACCTGCATATACAATGTGAGATAATTAGTTTTGCTTGCTTGAAGAATGAATTGACTGTGTCTATCCGCACGAAAAATTTCAAAAAACCTGCTAAACAGTGTCTTCTCTTCTCAGCGTGTCTCTTTATATTTTGTGTTTATGGCAAAAGAGCGTAGAAAAATAACTACTGGAATTTGCCCTAAGAACGAGTGCTCGCAGCTCACTTTCGGAGGATTATTTGTAAAGAAAAGTCGGCAGTACAATAAAATTCATGTTGAAGGAGAAACGTAAAACAGACACAAAAGATAAAGGAACGACACTTCTACTTTTAGAAGGGTTTTACTCCATTCACGATTGCAACCGTCGTCAATAGTGCTCTTCTCTTTCTCCTTTTTTATAATTTAACCTGTGTTGGGTTCGGTGATCCTTTTACCTGCATATACAATGTGAGATAATTAGTTGACCGTGTCTATTCGCACGAAAAATTTCAAAAAACCTGCTAAACAGTGTCATCTCTTCTCAGCGTGTCTCTTTATATTTTGTGTTTATGGCAAAAGAGCGTAGAAAAATAACTACTGGAATTTGCCCTAAGAACGAGTGCTCGCAGCTCACTTTCGGAGGATTATTTGTAAAGAAAAGTCGGCAGTACAATAAAATTCATGTTGAAGGAGAAACATGAAACAGACACAAAAGATTCTCGGACCCTTTTAGGACCTGCAAAGTTCCTAGAAGTAACAAGGAGGATGATACTCGGAAGTAAAGAACGGAAATCAATTGAATTCTAAGCGAGCCATCGACCAGCCGCAGTGCTTTTGAATAAAATGTTGTAAAATTGTCGAATTCTATGTAAATTGTGTACATTCTTTACATATTACTGGCTCATTTGTCAATGTTAGCACTGAGCCAATATTGTCTGACCTGGTTGGTCATCCAAGCAATGGAAGCAAATGCCTGTATGGCGTGATTTGAAAAAAAATATACCACCAGCGAATGTTGTACTATTTCTTCTCGAGTATCTCTCTCCATGGAAGTAAGAAGATTCGTATTCGAGTCAAATTTGCAAAAAGGAAGTTCCCGTGAGAAGAAAACAATTTCTCCCGACAATGTTACCTGTCATTGGTCATCCGATAGAGTGACAAGAAAAACAGAGAAAGAACGAAGATGAGAAAAATCGTGAGAAAGCGCCTTCGACGGAGAAGAAGGGGCATCAGGCTTCTTGGAAAATTCGAGTGAGAATTTCGCTGGAATCGTTCGCAGGATCGACGAAGGGGACACGAAGAGAGGCGTA
Organism: Tetragonula clypearis; assembly: GCA_010645135.1. NCBI lineage: Eukaryota > Metazoa > Arthropoda > Insecta > Hymenoptera > Apidae > Tetragonula > Tetragonula clypearis. The sequence continues at coordinate 2,404 of WIUT01005613.1, read as the reverse complement.
AGAACCGGGTGAAAGACAGGAACGTACGTACGTACATCGCGCGTGGAGAAAACACGCGCGACACGAGAGCTGTCGGGCGCATCGTTCAGAGAGTCAGTCATCTCTTAGTGTCAATCATTGTGCCACTCGCGAGGCTCACCGACCGCCGCGGTCGAAGAAACTTCCGAACGCCTTTTCACGTCGTAACGTGACGTTCAACGCCACGTGTACGCCAGGCTGCGGAGTTTCAAAGCGGCTAAAAGTAAAAAGTACGAGCGTGTTAGGTGTACAACTGCCGTATAAGCTGATCGAGGGAAAATCTCCTTCCTAAGCTGCAGCGAAAGAAAGCAGATAACACATTCGATCCTCCATTGGAGCGCGATGTGTCGTCTCGTTTGACGTTCAAACTTTGTTAGGTTATTACGAGTTAAGGTTGCAGAGAATCAGAGGAAGATGTACGCGAAACGCAACGAAATACGTCGCAACATTTTCACGTTGCCGAGGTGATAACTTGTATACTTTATGCCTGTATGCTTATATGCTTATATACTTGTATACTTTATGCCTGTATATTTTACTCCGTAAAAGCTGTAAAGAGAGTCGGCAGAGTGCAATAAAATTTAAATTAAAGGAAAAACATAAAGTAGAAGACTATACCCGAACGCTATGAAACGGAAGACTGTAAAGACTATGAAGAAAAGAAAAGACTATAAAATAGAAGACTATACCTGAAGACTATAAATAAAACTCGGAAATAGAAGGAAGGATTCTACAATTGGATCTCACGAAGGAATCTCAATTGGATTCTACTTCTAACAAATTTTCGAATTGTACAAGTGTATAATTGTGAATATATTCTTCACAAAACCAACGTTAAGAACGTAACATGAATGTGGGCAACGTCAAATCGAAGGAAGATCCACAGCGTAGTAAATAGACTTCTAGCAAGAGTTTCTTTTTATCAAGGAAGAATTATATTTGATGGATTTAAAGGCAGGACACGCTGAAATAATCTAATGAACATCTAATTAAGACTGACTCTCCCTTCTACGATAGATGTTAAAAATCTGTCGCAGCTCGACACATTTTATACGAATGCACAAACTTTGAGTGGCAGAGGAGATTCTATTAGATGAATCCCACCGGTGTTCTTACTTTCTGAAAAATCATCCGAAGAGAACACTTCGATACTTTCTGGAAACGAATATCTGTACTGTTAAACGTAAGTCGCTAAAATATGACCTCGATTCGACAAACCTGCACAAAGGAGAAAGGGGGGGGGGGAAAGTTACCAAGCGGAAAGTCTTGCCTTGCTTTAACAAAAGTTCTGTGAAATGGTAATTACACCGTGCCAACTATTTGTTGCTATTAATTTTTCCGTTGTCTTCGCGAAGATTTTTGCCCGTTGCGAGGCCATTCGCGTGTTTCGAAATGCTGATCGTCGTGCTGAAACACTCGAAGATGTCCTTAGACAGAGAGTTTATCGAGAGAGCAAGAGCAGTTCTATTCTCGTCGTAGAGTTATCACACTGTGATAACACTTCTCGAGGAATCAAGTTCTCCAACGGTGAGCGAAGAACGATCTCTCACCTGCAATGGAAACACGGTGCTGTAATAATAATAGCTGCTGTCAGAAATGCCACGTCGGCGTTTCCCCGAACAAAAGAGCGCTCGCTCGCGGTGACCTGGACTTCTTTCATTCACGGCTTCAGTCACCGCCATTGATACCCAAAGGGCACGCTTAAATTTCTCGGACGAAATGCAGTGAAAAGCGACACTGCTGGGAGAGCGCGGGGGCTCGCAACCGAGGATATTTCCTTCAACATCAGCATTGTTCTCGAGGCCGGGCTGCTCATTGTTCTTGACAATGTCGGTGGCAGGTACTACTACTCTCGGTGGTTCGTTTCCTCGGCGAGACGTACGGTACACTTTCTATCCGTCTATCCGGTGGACACGCGACCGTGGTGCAGCGTGCCTCGGTGGACACCAACTGCCGGACGACGCGTGCCTAAATGCAGGAAGGAAAGTACCGATCCAGCAAAAGCCGGATATATCTTCTCTCTTTGCTCGAGTCGCTCGATTGGAAATTACCTTCGATCGGATCTTTCCACGTTGCGTTTTTCATGGTTGAAGCCTTGCTCGTCCCAACGAACGCCGTGTACACTCGAAGACTCCGAGTGTACACGTGCGTCATCTGTAGACCAAAGACGCTCTCACGCACGTTGAAACATGCGACGATGCACGTGTCACGGTGGAAGTTCAATCTGATCAAGTTCAAAAAAAAAAAAAAAAAATAAAAAAAAAAGGACAGATGCGCGACAATTACTAGAATTGAGAGCAAGATTAAATGCAGGTGACAAGTTGAAATGAGATTTGTAGTAATACACGTAAACCTAATACACAAATGAAATGTATCAGTCGAAAAT
>WIUT01005612.1:0-14696 GCA_010645135.1 Tetragonula clypearis | reverse complement strand
ATAGTATGTGTATGTATATACATACATAAGTACATATATTCGTTATATAAAAAGAATTTCGTACGCAAGACGCAATTTTTGATTGCAATTCTCAGCAACAACATATTCCGTTAAAAGAAAGCAACTATATCTTTGGCTCGTTTCTAGTAAAATTATTCTAAACTGAAATTGCACGTGGTTCGCTTCGGAAAACCTTTCGGAGCAATAAATATTTTATCCTAAATAAATTTCATAAAAATAATTTGATTTGAGAAAGAAAGATCTACACATCGTTCTACGAGAATTCTTAGAATTACAGAAAATAGTAAATAAATATCTTATAGGAAGAAAAAGAAAAAATAAATAAGAAAAAAACAGAAGAAGGAAAGGAAACGCTATGAATATCTCTCCGCTGCGCAGAGTATAAAAATGACTAGACGTAGACTAGGCAAACAAACTAAGAATGTAATGCTCATTGCATTCATCTGGTTCAGACGATCTACTATTTCTCTCATAATCTCTCCTCGTCACCTATTTATCGAATGGACAGAAATATCTTGCACAAGGGGGGACTCGATCTTGTTAATCGTCGTCGTCGCCGTCGTCGTAGTAGCTTTCACCCTTTGGTTACTTTTGTTTTGTTTGAATAATCACAGCCTGGTTGACATTTCTCGGGCGATGCATGACCGGTCAGTCAAACGAGAACGATTTTTATGGATCATCGAGCCGTGAGAATGAACAACAGGATCCCTTCGGATCGCGAAACGTAATACGATCAGATCGATCCTTTGTTAGAAAAGGAATTCCCAATAGATATAGTTTCGGCCGGAAGTTCGTTCGCGCTTTTCGCTTAACGATATAATAATCGTACTTTTAGTACTCGTGATCGTAATAATAATGACGATGATAATAAGGAGTTAATAATAATAAATGTTACGTTGGGTGAAACGAGCGCCGTGGCGTGGACGATCGGACTTCGAACTGGTTCCACTTTGACACGGCACTAACGATCCCTTTAAATTGTCTCGTAATATAAAACCTACGGCGCGCGACGTAAGTAGGTACGTACGTATGCGTTTAATAATCTTAACATAAGAAGAACCGATAACCCTGCGAGTGTTGGGTCGGCAATGATTGATACGTGTAGACACGTGTAGGTAGATGCATGATGTGTAAGGTGTATGCGCATGTGTGCGTGTGTCCCTTACGTGTATGTGCGTTATGCGTGTGTGTGTGTGTGTGTGTGTGTGTGTGTATACGTGTATACATACCAGTGTTCATATGTAAATGCGTGTTCCGTTATGTTCGCATTCGTAACTTCCGTTTTTAGATATTTGTTCTCTCTTTTCTTTTTTTTTTCTTTTTTCTTTTTTAGACGTTGCGTGAGACGAGCACCCTGTATACGTGATTGACAAATTTGCGTTAGGAGAGACCGCGAATACTGTGTGCCGTCGGTCCTGCCCGAAGGCCATTAAACACACAGTAAACGATCCTAACGATGTTGCTATATACGTGGTATATTACGGTGATGACGCGTTCGCAAATCGAACACGCGACATCCAAACGGATTTGACGGTATAACTGCGTTACCAAACGAGGATTGGCAAAACTGTTCGTAAAAGAATAACGAATTCAACTGATACACACACTGTGATTCGTGTTCTTTTTTTTTTTTTCTTTCTTTTTGCCTTTCTTTCTAGAGAAATCTGAAGAGGTACTTACTTTCTTTCGTATTCTATGGGTCGAATCGCAGTAATAGTTAACTTTTTCTTAACAGTCGGTCGGCTTTCAATCGCCATGCCGTTTCGTCAGGAACTAAGAGTTCTTTGGTTAACTGTTGGAAAGTCACCCGTCTTGAACGTTCATCGTGATTATCAAACTATTTTAGGAGTTAGTGTGTTTGTCGGAACGATAACCTGATCGAGAGGCTCTAGGCTCTCCCAATATCTATCTTCCCGGATGGCCGGATTACATTCAAAATCCGTACTAAGATATTTTCTTCTTGAAAGAGACGCATCGAATTGCACATTGTTGTCTCCGACACGAATTTTCGTTTGGCAGTAGGGATCGAGAGAGTGTAGAACGGAAAAACGTGTAAAATAGAACAAGACGTAGGAAAATAGAAAGTAGAGGATGGTAATAAGATCAATGTGTTCTCCGTTCTTAGCAAGGAATTTGTCGCATCCGAGCATCCGAGAAATCGTCTGAAGCGTGAATCCTAACTCGCGTTTTGGTTTCTCGGAACTGGGTTCAGCGCTGGACATCCAATATTTCATTAGCATCAGCCTCTTCGTCCTCGCCGCGTGGCTGTCGGCGAAGTCAATCTACTGACTTCTAATTTTTATACTCTAATTAATTATCTAACTAGTATACTAGATTATTATAGTGGAGAGCGTTGTAACGGTGATTCAAACTCATCACTTCTGATCGTCGAGCGTTCAATAAGCCCGTGTTCTTGTACGACATCTGTAATTAGAAACAGTCGATACTATTTAATCCATTATTCATTATCATTGTGTTATTGTTTCGTTGTACAAGCGAGGGAGGAAAGGGATCTCTATAAGGGCAATCTATTTTTGGATATTAAATGACGATTTCAATTTGGCAAAAGTACGTAAATTACTGGAAAAAATTTACTCGGCCAGGTGTGCAACAGAACTGACGAGAAGTTTGTACATGTACATAGTAAGGACACTTTGAATATTTCGATTATTCGAGAAACTTTTCTTTAAAACTTACTCTGTGGGTTGTGATGTAGGGTGCGTATCGTCCAGTTTCTCTAAGCTAGGACTTTGGTTAGTATGGCCGGCTTGCGTCCTTGGGCCTTTTTAACTGGACTTTTAGACGCTTCATCCCTATCTGGAAGCCATTCATCGCTTGAATTGCTGTCTGCGCGCTCGCTGGATTGTCGAACGAGACGAAACCTGAAAATATCGAATGATCAATCATTCCAATCGAGATGGAAATTTTGTATCTCATTGGGTTCTCATATCTTAAAAGATCAGAAACAAGTTCACCAGATCCTTTTGACGAGGTCTTTTGCGAAAAAAACAAAACAAAAAAAAAAAGAAAAAGAAGCAAGATCTTCAAACTCCTCCGCATCGAGCTGATACATGTCAAAATATCGATTTAAAACCATAGCTACGAAAATATCGCCGTCGGTTAGCCTGAAGTTTTGAACTCGGATTAAGAAATTGGCTATGATATCCCTCGACTTATGATGAAAACGGGAAGTTGAATATCGACACTTGAGGGCACCGGATTATCGCAAAAAGGGTACTCATTGGCTAACCAGTGATTTAGATTAGCTGATTCGCCGCGAGGAATAAAAAGTTTTCTGCGAAGGGGCCTCGGTACTATCAAAGTTTTATCGAGAATAAGAGAAAGGGAGAGGGAACGAGAGAAGGTGCACGATAACGAAGCTCTTAACAACAGAAGCGCCGCTGAAAGGTCATCAGGGCCCTCCCAGTTTAAGCCAATTTTGACCATTAGCCCCGATCCAATTTTAGTTTTGCCATCATGGCGGCCTACTGCCTGACCAATCGCGGCTCTTCATCGCTCGGCGACCACCGCTTTTACTCGGAGTTCGTAAATTACTTTTACTAGGTGACTGAAGAGGCTTTAACCCTTGTTCGATGAAAAAGAATCCCTCTACTATCGTCTTCCCCCCCCCCAAATTCTCTCTTTCGTTGAATTTCAAGGAAATAATATCGCCCGTCGCAAATTCATATCCTACAATTACAAATAAATCGCGTTACGTACATACTTGGGTCACAATGCTCAAAGCATTTGTTCCTTTTTCCTTTTTTCTTTTTTTTTTTTTTTGTTACGCTACAGAATTTCTTTTCTGGCAAGTTGATCACAGCATCGATGTCAAAGTACGAACTGCGAATGAACGGATACGACGTTCACTTTGGATGCCCTCTTTTTTTTCATCAACGTCTCGATAATTACGCGAGGTACAAGCACACAACGAAATCGAGGATATAACGAGCGGTGTCCTTTGAACGATGAAATCCATTCGACTGTATACGTCGTGATAATCGGCAGCGATAGGCAGAAAAATATTAATCACGGTAGTTACGAATGAATAGACTAAGAGGAATATATCCGTCCAATTATCTGCACTCATATTTGAGCATTCATTCCGGGCACAATTAATCAAAGCTACCGCTACGTACGTTTTTTAGCCCTTTTGTCTCGATCCCTTTCTATTAACCGAAAGGGCCACCTAGTTTCATTCGAGATATAGTTGGACGCGTCATATTTAATGAAGAACTTGCGTTTCACGGAGTTGTAAAGCGTAAAATAATAATAACCATGGCAATGGATCGAAAATTTTTATAAAAAGAAAAATATATATACACATAAAAAAAGTATAATATAAAAGATATATTACAAATATTTATAACGTGTAATTTAAATACCAGTCGACACGACAAGAGATAAAAAATTGCATTAAAAAAAAAGAAAATCGTTTTCCTTCAACGGAGAGCCCGGTTAAAAGTGCACATTATCGATTTTAATTGCTATCAACTCGCAAACAGTCTTATTGTTAGCTATACTTGATTTTGATGCCTCGTCCAAGTGGTTAGCATGGAAATTGGCGAGACCTGTGTTCACGTATCCGTGTCCTACCTTTGGAAGACTTCAGCATCGATCCGTCTAGCTGTTTAACGGTTTTTCGTTTTTTTCTCTTCCGGGCCACTCTTCACGTATTTCGTGGAAATGACACACTTACCGAAGCATTTACTCTGGTTGGTGGCCCGATCGATGAAAACCTTGGAGGATATGACGTTGCCAAAGGGGATGAACATCTGCATGAGCTCACCGTCTCCAAACTCTTGAGGCAGGTGGTAGATGAACAGGTTGCAGCCTTCGGGTCCTGAGATAGAGCATCCTACCATATAAATCAGAGCACATCTAAACATCTAAACTTGAAGTATAATACTCAAGTTAAAATGTTAGTTCTTGATGAGTTTCGTTCTTCGCAACATAATGATTTCGACCCGGCGGGAGAGCCACCTCGCGTCAGCGAGTATGCACACATTGCTCTCTTCTCGTTTTTTCCGATTCTCGTCTGGATGCGTTTTTGATGAATGAAGATGAAGACCGTTTTCGTGACCGTTTCTCGATGACAATCTGATTTCTCTCTCGTCGCACGGAAATGTGAAGGATGATTTGCTGGTGATGATGGTGAGAACTTGCTTTTCTTTTTTTTTTTTTTCAATGAGTCGTGTGATGGGATATTTTCGTAAAGAGATGTTGAAGGAAGTAGAGGACACGTCCGGGTTGAATGAAATACTACGTGTGAAAGGAGATGAGCAAAAAGGGGTGGGGAAGTGAAAGACAGGAAATTGCGATGAACCGAAATATGAAAAGAAAAGGGGAAGATTAGACTGGCAGGATGAAAGAAATGGATCGAATGAGAGGATAGAGATGCATGATTGTCGACGAAGAGAGTAATGATTAGAATGTCACGACGATAATGAGTTTCTCCGCGGTTCAAGTAACGTTGAGTATTTATACTTTCAAATATACAAACATACAACACTGGGACTCACAACACAATGACGAGCGAGGTGAAGGGTATTTTTAAATGAATGCAAATGGGATATAAGGAGTATAGTGATAGTGATGATACTGATTACGACATGGTGCGACACTTTACATGAGATTGCCAGACATGTTAATCCGTCATCTCATTATTACATAGCTTGATATTTGTAAGAGTACGAAAATGAATGACAGATTGCGTGAAAACTCGCTAATAACGTTTCGTTTTTTGTCTCTCTTCGCAAGAAAAAAAAAAAAGAAGCCAGCAACGGAAGATGAAAGGAAACTATGATTTTTCATAAATTTCTTCTCTAATAATTTATAAATTTTCATTGATTTTTTTTACTTCGCTTCACTACCGGCTAATTCCTTATCTACGCCTCTTTAGGCGAGCCCGTGTTCTTTCATCTCTGATCTAATTTTCTCGAAGACACTCCGTCAATTAACGATGATGGATTATCACGTACGTTATTCGTTAAAGTTCCGAAACGATACGCAGTTCCTTCCCAATTTCAGCGTAGAGCCTTTCGCCGGACAACGAGAAATTCTCTCGTTACTTTATGTCAGCCGCAAGAGATATAAAGACACGGACGATTAATACGTCCATGGGAGGAAAGTCCAACGGAAGAAGCAAAGTAAGGGTCAGAATAACGAGAGTCCAAATACGGATTTAGCTAATTTCACTGAACTTTATAACTCCCCGACGTCAATTAGCGGCGATTATGACCGTGGAAACTTCTGCTCTCTTGGCCTGGCGCTTCTCTCTCGGCTAACGGACGCATTTAAGTAATGAGATGGCTGCCACTCAACTTTTAGGATGCTACTCATCGCGACTCGTTCGTTCATCGCCGAGATTCGCCCCTTCTGTCACTTCCACGCGTTTGCGAGCGAACGTTACCGTGTCGAATTACCACAAGTGAGTGTAACTGTCCGTTTCCAGTTCCGTGGACATTCGCGTTCATCTCACGATCCTTAGTTAATTATTAACTTCTTCCGTCTCTTTTCAAATCGATCGACTGACATCTGGCTTTCGACGCAATTAGAAATGTATTGAAACGTTGTCCTCGAAGCATCGGAGATGAGACAAATCGGAGATAGAAAATATCAGATTATCGGAAGAAACGAACCGACGATGAAGATGCGTATGGGATTATTGCGTTATTATGATGACGATGGTTAATTGGTTATAATGACGAATGAATAGATATGTCGAACGAGGGATTAAAATTTACAGAACGACGTGACGTTATCATATTCGCGTATTTATGAAAATTTACCCGCGAACAATGCTAGAGGAAGAATACTTTACGAAATTTTAGTGCATCGCATATTTATATTGAAATGAAATTTCGATAAGCTCTCGGGGCTTCACCGTGTATACAATTACAGTAAGAAGAAGTACAATTACCGAGCAAATGAAACGACAAAAAAAAAATGTCGACATTTACAAATAGACACGAAGTTACGAGTTTCGAGAATATATTTCTCCAAACGAGAAATTTATTTATCACGATATACGTGCGATTCGAAACCGATCGTACCTCGCTGTTGTAGCAAATTTAAGAAAAAAAAAAGAACTCAACGTTTGTGGTTTACACAAAGAAAGAACGACAAATGTTCTGCCTTTCGCGAGAGCTGACTTCGTCTCGGTAATAACTCGATCGTAGTTGTCACGTGAAACCCAAATTAGCCGCCGGTGTCGACGGGTTTCCGGTTCCGACGAAGAGGAGAATGGTGGAGAAATTGCGGTGGACGCCGGAATCACGAAGAACGGGCCATAAATTTGGCCAACGTCGTCGTGCCATGCGATCGTTGATCCTGAAATTGGTTTTCGACTCTCTAATTGGCCCACGCGCGGGACGTGCACGCGAATTTAATGAAAGCAACACCTCCCCCAGACTCGAGGGAGAGAAGCAGTATCTACGGCCAGGCTAAACGTTAAGACGAGTATACGTTGAATCTAATCTCCCACCGTTTGAAGATTCTTTTGTTTAATCGAATTTTTTAAACGACGTTCTCTTGCACACTTTCTTTTTTTCTTTCTTTTTTTTTTTATCCGAGTGATTCGAGCTTTCGAACGTATGCAGAGTGATTATTGATAATTTTATACTGCGGATTAACTACGACTATTCTTCCGGTATGTACACGCACAAATAAACGTCTGATGCAAAGAGCACGTACGTACGTTTTTTCGTATATAAATATTCAGGATGTTTCGAACGACTGCTCGACAACAGGTTTCAATTGAATTGAAAGTAAAGGAAATCTCGTAACTCAAAATTAAAAATTCGATACTTATCACAGAGAACAGATACACAGACGTTGATATTAGCTACAGTAACGATATACGAATAAACGATATCGATAAACATCCGTAATAAGTGCACGTTTTTATATACATTTAACACGATGTACGATTGATCGTCGTGAGAGAAAGCGACGATCAATGTTGGTCGACAGCGCAACACCGAGCACAGCTAAGAATAGTGACATTGAGTACAACGAAAACACACCGATGTATACCTATCTATATAAAGAATAAATGTAGAGTTTCCATGAGAAACGCCCATAACGTCGTGGTACAACGATTGTTGAACAAAAGAGAGAGGCACGAACACCGAGAGAACACTTTGTGAGACGTATAATACATAAAGAACAGTTTAAAGAAGCAAAAATGATGAACGAAGCGACACTAAATATAAAATTGATAACGATGTCATGCAATGATGACAGAGTAAACGATATCGCTCTTCCGACGTCGCTCTCGCATCTTCTTCCATTAGGCTACGTTGTTGTCGTTCATTTCTAATTTCAATACCCGCACCACGTGTTTGCGAAGTGTAAATAAATCGAGGCCAAATTCGAAACGATCGCACACGATTCAAATTCAATTCGATATGTGATTATTGACCTCGGTGAGACACATTCGCTGTATATACCTTTGCGCTTGAACCTCGCTTTTTTACCCTGTGTTCAAAGTAAAATAAATATACTTATTATCGTCGTGTTACATTGATATTGCTCCTTTTCTTCTTCTTTTATATCAGCGATTTCGACGACTGCAACCTTTTCTTTTTTTTTTTTTTTTTCTTTTCAATTCACAATAAGAATTCTTTATTGGATGTATTAAATGGGAATTCTCGTAACAGCGAATGTGTGAGACAACAAAAGAGAGAAGAAAAAGAAAACGTATCTCGCGAAAGCATATGCGAAAACATATGAACGAGATGGTGTGTGCGTTGGGGGAAAGCAGGCGAAAAGCGACGCTGGAAGAATGCAGAAAATAGGGATATCGAGGAGACCTGAACGAAGCGTGGGAGGGGCAACGCTGTCGCGGTAAACTTCCCATTATCCTACGATGTAACAACGGATCGCCGGCAGGCGTAACGGCAAAGTAATTAAAACTTTCGTTTTATTTGCATTATCTCATTGTTAGGCGTCGTATATTCTAATAATGGCGAGTTGTTAATTGCAATTAGGCGTTGGCTCGGCTCCGTCTACCCTCTATCTTTTCTGGCCGCTTATCCGCCATCTTTAATCCCCACTGGCCTTCTTTCTCTCTCTCTCTCTCTCTCTCTCTCTATCTTTCACTCTCTTGCTCCCACAGATAATGTTGACGAACGATTTGCCCTTTCGCCTGCGTTTCTTGCAATAAAATTCGATGCGTATGCGATTAATTCTGCGCATCTAATTCGACGCGAATCGAGTTTTATTAATTGCGCCGTTCTTTTCGTCCGAGAGAATGAAACGTGTGCGTTAGGATTGTTCCGTCAGACGAAACGACGCGGAAAGATGTGAAAATTCATTCTTATCTCAGTCAGCAATTAACGGGCGAAGCACGATACGAGAGCGAGGAGACCTATATTGTGCAGCTTTCGCAGCGGGGAAAACCCCGGCGCTATTCTCGCGGTATTGGCGTGGGCCAAAATAGTATAACGTTTTCGTGGAAGTTTGTCAACAGTCGTAAGTAATCGTTCATCTTTATCGCTGCATTTAGGGTAGAAAAGACTGCGACAACCGTACATGCTTGAATTAAAAAGAACGGGTTAATCTTACGGAGCGTAAGTATTAACCGAGAGAAGCGTAACTCCGTTTGATTAGTTTGTTTCGATGCTCATTCATTATCTTTGTCGTCTTGTTATCGGAAAATCGCGTTCTTCTGCGATTCGTTGAAAAAAGAAAAAACAATTTACGGAGAAAGGTACCATATAATTTCTCGTGTAGCGAGTGTTTCACGCACCTCGGCACGCGTAGGAAAAAACCACCCTTGCGATCAATTATCGCGTATCTTGCATATGATATAATGACTGAGGGATAAACTCGTGTCTAGACAGTTTGGGAGATGGATCTACAACCTTGGGATTACAATCATTCGTGTTTACAGTCAACAGTTAGACGTTGATGAGTGTTTTGTACTTACCTTCCCTCTGCGTGGGTGCCACGGCGGTCATCGGCTGAGGAATAGCTTGAGGAAACTGGCCGTAGACGGCGGGATAAGCTGCGACAGTAACAAATAACAAATACATCATGATGTGTCCACATCAATCCACGGTGTGCATGCCGTTCTTATCGTTCCTATTTCGCTTCCATAAAACACAGCTTGTCGTGAGCGTCAGTGTTCCTCGTGTAAAATGCGAGTAACATCGTATGCATAATCGCGTCAACGGATTACAATTCCAGGAAATGCAACGGCGTAAATGTAACGAACAGCGACATTAATAAAAGGTAAACTGCATGGTCAACGTCAATCGAGTTAATGCGAAATTGCATTGTCGTCAGCGGCAGGTCGAGAAACAATTATGGCAGGACGGTTTATAACTCGTTCGTAACAAAACGCCGATGAACAAACGAAAACACGGCGTTCAATTCGATGAAAACTCGGAAACCTGGGGGAGGAAAATAAAGAGAAAAAACAAAAAAAAAAAAGAAAGGAAATCGGTGGCGATACTTTGCGAAATTCTGGTCACGGTTGGTCGAGTTAACGAGAGAAGAGTCTCGGACCGTCAGGTAAGGTTTTCCAGAGTAAACTGGAAAAAAAAGTCAGTAGACGAGCAAGCCTCTTTTCCATTAACGTGTTTAGCCCGCCAGTTCGTCGCAGTGTTTTCTACTACAAGGATATTCGACCCTCAACGTTCTCACCGTTCCACGACTTTTAACACGATACTTTTGTACTTTTACAGCACTCCTATCCGATATTACCGACATTAACTGTCACGCGATATCGCTTCAAAGTCGCGTTATCCGTTCTGTCTCGTCTCATTATGCGCCAAACACAGACACCGCGATTATTAAAATCGCGCGTGTGCACGAGGAGGAAAGGCAAATTTGAATCGATATTTGGAGTGCGACGAGATGGTGAAAAAGTCATCGGTTAGTTGTGCAGCAATTGACAAACAAATGGCATTAATTTGTACAATGTTACGTCGAATAGGACACAATCATTTAGTAAAATTCACTCTTTAACCGCGCAACTTTACGTATTTTAGTAGCGAATGTGTTTCGCCGGCAGAGAAGAAAAGGAAAATGGCACGGTATTCATAATATCATGAAACTTTGCGAGATATTTACGGTCGGTTACGTATGAAATACGCGCGGATGCTGTAGACTGCTGGAACGGATAAACTGCACGATATTAGAGAAAAGCAATTATAACGGCATTAATTATACACCTTGGCAAATATTTAAAACGCGCGCGATTGATATTTGTTTGTGACGGATAAACGTAGAGAGGGACGGACGGTCAGCGGTGGCGGAATGAAGGGGTTTCGGCCGTTCGCTTTCAGATTAGAAGAGGTAAATTTTCGCTTGGAAATTAATTATTTCCGTGCAAACATTGCTTTAATATATTCCGATTGACGTTACCGGAGTTTTCGGTTCAACGATGGCCCAACGTTTGGCATATGAAATAAATACGCCATCATACGTCGGTTACCATTCGCCCGGATATAGAGGGACACGCGATATTTCGGATTGCTTTTTTTTTTCCATTCGCTGATCTCCACGGTCTGTGTACACTGGACGAAAATACACAGAAAAAGAATATCCTATTTTTGAGTCTTTGGCAAACACGGGCCAAACCAGCGCGGGCTCCGCGCGCGGACGTTATGGCTCAAATTTGATGAATTTTTACCAATTCCGCGTGCACGAGCAGAGACAGGGAAGATAGATGGGTAGAAAAACGGGGATCTCCCCGATGCTAATAGACGACCAACAGAAAAAGAATACGGGATGACGAGCCGAACATTGTAGGGTGGTAACTTGTACAAAACCGTGCTTCACACGTACGTCCTATACCCAACATCAAAGCGAGCAATTCGCGTAAATTTTATTATATATTCGCATTCGTGGCGCGTCTATCAGATGTCATCGCGAGGTAAAATTGAAAGAGAAAGAACGCTCGGTGGGCATTTAACGAGTACAATTTTAATTACGCAATTTGTTTTACGAATTGAAAGGAATTAAAAAAAAAGATCTCGCGTCATACGATTTCGCACAGGTTTTTGACGCGCGTGTTCCAACGAAAATAATTATTACCACGGTCCGAGGTTTCCTCGGGCTTCTCGATGTTTTTCCAATCGATAATGACGCGCGGTTATGAGACTTGGCGCCGCCGAAACGGCAATTCGGATGCTCTGTTATTAATTTAACCATTGGAACAGAGAATTCATGAAACCCCGTGCGTTAATTGCTAACGGTGAGTGGAACGAATCGAAGTATAGTTACGTCGGCACGTTGATTATCTTTGAAACAGAATCGTCCATTTTGATGCTGGTTATTGGATTATAATTTCTGCCGGTGCATCGCACTTTGATGTAACATCGTTCGGTTCTTCGACAGCCTAGCCGATTACTTGTCGACGTGTTGTCTGCGTATTAATGAACATGCACGGTACACGATGCGCTTAAGAGTTAACAATATATAATGTACACGACGCATATATTTAAAAGAACATCGAAGATACACTGTAGCAGCACACCAGAAGCATTGTACAATATAATGACATTACGACGCGACACGTCTATGTAATATACTTATATATACGAATATTATAATAATAATATAAATATAAATATATATATACTTATGATTATAACGACACGGACGAAACACTTGTATTTTTGTATGTGTGTATAGATATATGTGCATGTGTATATATTTATGTACATTTATGTATTATATACGTATGTAGTAAGTCCGGGTTAGATCGACCGTTATTTTGAAAAGAAACATTGTAAACAAATTGTTGTTTTCAATATCTCAACATTATTTAGAATAATAATAAATAAATCCTACTTTGTGGCAAATGAAAATTATTAATTTTCATTTCACGATAAAAACAAAAAAACTAGTCGACTAGTGAGACCAACTTTGAAAGATAAAAAAATATGTAGTTTACAAAAAGTATGATGAACGAGGAAATTAATTACTACGTCTTTTTTCAACTCGATTTTTAGCCACAGTTTACATAAGTATTTAATCCATTAAGTTGAAAGTTCTCGAGATTGTGAAATAGTTTTCTTCGCGTGTTTTAAGGAATTGGCACTTCATATCACTTTTTGTATTATAAATTGTGTATACTTTTTGTTAACTCGTAATAGTATATTATATACTCATAATGTATATACTGTATATACGGCATATTATCATATACATATATTTATCTAATATGATCAAACTGTAGCAAAATGACGAATATTATCGATCATCTTATTAACATGAATTAAAAATGAATACAAGGATATTATTGATCCGCAGTTTTATGTCGTATCCGCCAATGTTGAAATAGTAAACTTACTTGTTTTTCAAATACCACCAACGTAACAGTAACAGTAACAGTAACTACACATTTTCAGATCTGTTAAAAGTTTGAAACGTAATTTCTAACTTAAATACGCTTTCGTGGCAATTGCCGGCTGCAACAGAATGATTCATTTTTATTTCATTTCAACGAGATACAAAGCCCTCTCTTGCTTCAACTTTAATGTATTAACATTAGCCGATCTCTTTCATTGGTGATCAAACTGTCCCAGACTTACCCTAAAATGTACACATGCGACCATATTTACATGCAACAGCCAGAAACGCGATCAGCGGAATCGAATTTTTTTCAGAGTTAAGTGCTCGAATGCTCGGATAAAAGCATATTAAAATCGAACGTTTTCGGATTCATTTGCCCTCGCGTCTTCAAAATCTCTACTATCCTCGATAAGACGTCTCCCCCGAAAGCACGGAAATCGTTTACCGAATAACGAATTCGACAATGATATAATATCGTCCGTCTAACGTACGCTCTCGTTGGAAAAGCTCAAGTATACATCTAACAATGAACAGAATTACCATTTTGCGAGACTTCCACGGTAGGATCGCGTTTTCCCGATTGCATTGCTGAAACGTATCGTATTCATGGAGAATCGAAAGCTTGGACAATCGGGAGGTAAGAAAATTCAATACACATAAGCATGTAATAATGTAGCAATCTCGGAGTCATATCTCGCGTTGAGTAACCAACGCGGCGATTCTCATTCGATCTTTTCCTCTTTTTCTCTCTCTCTCTCCCTCTTTTTTTCTCCCATTTTTTTTTTGTTTCCCCTGCTCTTTCGGCCGAAACTCGTTATAGAATCCGATTTGGATCGCACTTTGGAGGCTAGCGCTTTGAGCTTCGTGCTGTTATCGAAAAAGCACACTATGAAATGCGTTCGCTAAAGTTCCGTGAAAACTCTCTTTGCAGATCGAAGGCTTGACGGAATTCTCGATAAGACGAAGGGGAAAAAGTAAGTGGGGAAGAAAAAACTTACCGACACCGGGGTAGGGTTGCATTCCAGGATACGCGGCGGCATGCTGGAGTGCCGCCTCCCCATTGGGCAGCCCTTGTGCTGGAATGGACAGATGGAGGGCATCTACACTTCAGTAAGCTCAGCTCTTATCGGGGACGGACCTACGTGTCTAGGGCCCCTGTCGCAATACGTACTGACCAATCGATATCGCGCGGGGTATCGCGTATTTCTCGATTCCTCGTTAGTTTAATCTGATTTTGTACAAGCGCCGCGCGCACGGCGAAACGGGGGGAAATTCCTGATATCGATTCCAAGATTTCAAAGTTGCATCAACTTTGCCTTTGCATCGCGAACATGACATATACGACATATGTGTATATATATATA
>WIUT01005611.1:0-14697 GCA_010645135.1 Tetragonula clypearis | reverse complement strand
TGTATCAATATAACTATATATATATATATAACTATATATATATTCATATAACTATATATATATAGTTTATATATATGTATATAGTTATATTGATATATATATATAGTTATATATATATATATAGTTATATTGATACATATAGTTGCATATAGTTATATTATATATATATATATAGTTATACTGATATATATAGTTGTATATAGTTATATTGATATATATATCATATATATATATATATATATATTGGAAATCAGGAGGGTTTTTTATATTTTTGTCCCAAATTAGTTGTCACATTTGTGTATTTTCGTTCCGATTATTGACACAGTTTCGTTTCATTTGACGTCCAAATATTCGACAAAGATACTAGATCACTGTGTTTATTAACCACGTTAAAAGAATGATTCGACCGTCATTTATTTATCAATATTCGGCTGCTGTCACAGAAATACGATAATTCGACATTGTCAAATGTACGACAAGTTGTCATTTTCGAACGTGTGCGTAGAGTTGAAACGATAGTCGATAATTTGAATGTTAATGTCGTACGAAGTGTGTCGCTCGGAGATTTACTTACAAGGTAACGTACCGACGTGTCAGTCACCGATTTTGATGAAATTTCGCGGAAATGGTACACACTAAGCTAATTTCGTTAAAAAAAAAAAAAAACACTAATTTCCATCGATTTACACGAAAACTGTATGTTCCGGTAGTTTCCGAGATAATCGACAGAATATACTCCGAACCTCCAACTTTGAGGTTAGTTTTCACCCCTTCGACATCGACGATTGCCGATAAAAAAGGAAAGTACGTGTCGAATATATTTTCGAAAGCTTATTTTTTTAAAGATTTATTCTAAGAATGCATTTTTCTCTTCGTTTGTATGTGTATATATATATATATATATATATATACTTGAACATACGTTACTAGAAATCAGCAGGGACGTCTTATATATCTCTTCAGTCTAGTCGGTCGATCGGTTTCGCAAAAGTATTCGATCGTATCAATAAAATCGGTAGCTAGGTCGGTGATAAGAAATTCACGCGAACTCGTTTGTACGGTGGTTTCGATCGAGACGATCGAGGGATTTGCAATTTCTGTTTGAAGAAATCGAGAAATTGCTTATTGCTTCTTCGTATTCGAACGAATCGAACTGAAAGTTAATAGTTAAGGCTAAGATATTGCCAGATATTATTCAGCCAGATAACACAGCAAGGGATCGTCCTCGTTCGGGTTTGCAATCGTCGAGTTTCGTCCGCGAACGAACGAACTGTATTAATACTTGGCTAAGCTTGGAAATTATTATGTCAGATAATAAACACGAAAGGGATCGTGGCGAAGCAGCGTTGCTGCTGGACGCTTTTAATCAATGAGAACTCTCTCTCTCTCTCTCTCTCTCTCTCGTAACTGTCGCGCGTGTGTTCGCGAGAAACGATCAATGAAATAACTTGGCCTGCTTTGAAAATGCTTGCCCGATTAAGTGAAACTGCGAGCGAAACTCTTACGTAAAGACGTCTTATTGTTTCCTGGAAGTGTAACAGGACAGATAGATAACATTCCACGCGCATTAAATTATATCAACGATAGAAGCTCGCGTTCGATATTTGCAGCAGTGTAGCTGTGCAAATCGTCTTATCGGTGAAACAAGTCGACTTTGATCAACTTTCGGAATTCGGTCGACTTTGCGAGGAATTCGCTCGACGTTATTTTTCAATCTGTTTTCTAAAAAAAAAAAAAAAAAAAAAGAAAAAAAAATAGGTTAAGAACAACTTTGTGAAACGTTACTATCTCCTGCTGTCTTGAATCGAACATTTTCTAAAATAATGCAGAGGGAAAGATATTTATAAAAGAAATGTACTTTTATGAAATGTATTTTATTAGATATTCACGTAAGAAGCATTTCATCGGCGAAGGAAGTCAATTTTGATCAACTTTGTAAAGAATTCGCTCAACTTCTCAATTTCAACTTACCAGGAGACTTGTCGTCTTCATTGTATTTAATACTTATGAAATTCAATATTTCACGAGTAACGATATTTTACAAATTGTGAGAAAAAAATTTATGAAAAGTCTGGGAAGAATTTATGAAATTATTTTCTAAATGTTATTGGTACCATTTATAAATACCAATTTATATTGGCGAAATTTATAAATACCATTGGCACTGTTTTATAAAATAATTATTGTACCTTTAATATTTATATCAATGAACATTTAATTAACATTTAACATTTATAAATTAATTTCACGAACAACGATATCTTATAAATTCTGAGAATTTGTAAAAAGTCTAGAAAAAAGAATTTATGAAGTCTCGAAAGAATTTATGAAATTATTTTCTAAATGTTATTGGTACCATTTATAAATACCAATTTATATTGGCGAAATTTATAAATACCATTGGCACTGTTTTATAAAATAATTATTGTACCTTTAATATTTATATCAATGAACATTTAATCAACATTTAACATTTATAAATTAATCTCACGAACAACGATATCTTACAAATTCTGAGAATCTGCGAAAAGTGTAGAAAAGAATTTGTAAAGGGTCTAGAAGAAATTGGTAAGAATCTATGAACATGCAAGAAGAAACGATACTTCTACGAAGTATTTTATACACGCGGGAAAATTAAAAAGAAAAAGACAGGGGACGTAAAGAATGAAGTGGAGAACGAAGAATGTCGGCCATTTCTTACCAGCGACAATGTTATTCCTTTTGTCTTTCACGGTTTACGTATGGTCGTAGAGCGGCGATTTCTCGATTTGGGACACCGCAAACGTCGTTATGTTAATGAGAAGCCGCGAGTTTCGCAAAACTGTTTCGCGGAACTCTGGCGCGCCGTGTTCGAACACACGGCAACGGGATTGGAAATACACGATTGGCTTTAATACACGACATTAATCCGCGTTCAACGTGCCACAACGCCGACAGATTCGATTCTGCTTCTTTACGATTCGATTCTCTAATCAATATTAAATTAATTAGTCGACCTATAGATGTCTATAGTTGTCGATTTTCGTTGAGCAATCGTCGATGAATATCTAGCGTCTGACGAAAAACAATTTCTGAACGAATTAATTTGAATTTAAATCGCGTCTCACGCACAGGGTGTCCCATTTCAATCCATAAATGAAACTGTCAGCTATCGATTACTAATTGACGAAGCTGTTTGAAGAAAATGTCTCGAATACGTTTTTTTTTTTTTTCTACTTCGAGTAAAAGTTAACTAGAACTAATTATAATTGGTCAAAGTGACCAATATTATGATCTTAGAATAGACGTAGAAAGATGCATTTTTTTTTTTTTTGTTTTCGAAGATTTGAATCGCAAGATCTTCGCGAAAAGTGTATCTTTTCTTTCTCCTCGCTTTTTTTTCTCTCAGTTCAATGGAAATTTCGATCCTCAGCGTGCTAGTCTCAGACAAGCAAAAAGAAAATGGAATTGGACCCAAATTAAAAGTGCAATTCTCATCGAAGAAATCGGCACACGATCGCCGTTTACTCTCGTCGTTCTTTCGATTTTTCTCCTTCGATCGGCAGATCGAGAAATTCCCATTTCCATTATACGCTCCAGTTCTCATCCGCTTCGTATCGATACTCTCTCCCCCCCCCCCCCCCCCCGGTTATTATTCTTCCGACGCATAGATACGTCGGCAAAGATAATGGCGATTTCCCATCGCTCCTGGTCTCTGGTGGTGGAAAAGAGCGAGAGAGAGAGAGAGAGAGAGAGAGAGAGAGGGAGATTTCCGCGTTCCAGAGTCGGTCGAGGAATCCGCGTTTGACGCGAGCTGCTTCTCGCGGAATAATCTTGTTAAACAGAGCGGCGAACCGACTGGTAGCCAGTGTCAACTCCGTTTTCTTTTTTTTTTTCTCTTCTCCGGACGCACGTGCATCGACATGTAGCATCTGGTCGTAGCTGGACATGTCGCCGTACAGCAATTGAACGTAATGATATTCTGGTTACCATTCGAGTTGCACACACGTCCTCCTAACCTCTCTCTTTCTATCGCGCTCGCTCACAATCAGTCAGCGTTCGTCGTTTTCTTCCCCCCCCCCTCGCCCCGCCACTGGCGGAGGATCACTCCCTCCTCTGTCCCCCCTCCCCTCCCCACCCCACTTTTAGCTGGCGTTGGCCATTGACCGACCTTCGCAGTTGAACTGTGCCGCGAGAAGATAGGAGTTGCTCCTTTCTCTCTCGCTCGCTCGCTCGTTTTCGTCTTCTTTCTTCGTTCGTCTTGCGCAGCGTTCGTTGCGCGCTTCTGTTCTAACCTCTACAATGTACGCGCAGGGTGGAACGGAAGGAAAACGTTGATAGATAAACAGATCGGGAGTCGGAGAATTAATAACGTCGAAGTTTGTTGAAATTGGAAGAGAAGAGAGTCCCTGAAGAGAAGTTCTGAAGAGCAGGGGATCGTTGAAAGAAATACTCGAAGCATGCATGTAACAATGAAATGAAAAGGGAAATAGTCTCCCCCGGTCTCCTCGGGAGAAAAACGAAAAAAAACAAACAAATGCGAAAGACAGTTTTGCGAACCAGTGTGACAATTCCTCGAAACGAATACGATAGCTTGTAACTTTTCAACTACGTGCTATATGCTTCTTGCGCATTTTTATTGTTAATAAAATCAATGAATGGTATTCTAATTTAATTTAAAACAATTGAAGCTTCTAACTTTATATTACAGATTATATAAATGAAAATCTTTATTTCCAAATGTATAGTTTGTTTAAAACGTTATATTTTCAATATGAGAAAAAATTAGTTAATTTATACTTAAAGAGTTTCTAATCTCATCAGTGTTTTCAATACTATGCTCTAATTGTAAGCTATTTAAATATTTTAATATAAAAAGAAATTAATATTATATATATATATATAAATATAAATGAATATGATGAAATATTAATTATCATTATAAATTTTTTATTTAATATAAATAATAATAATATAAAATTAGAAAATATAATTTCATTAAATATTTTTTAACTTATAAACTTATGTAACTTTGAACTTGTTAATTTCTCGACCTATGTTTGTTAGGACTTTTCTTTACGTTTCTGTGAGTACTATCTATTCTAGAAGTTATAAATTCTTTTTTCTATTGTGTTTTATATATGTATATATATATATATATATATATTTATATATTTATATATATATTTATATTACATGATTTGAGTTCAAATCGACATAAGTTAGATTGGTTTTCATCTATAAATATATTTAAATTATTTGTACGAAAGGACTATAATTTATAAGTTATTTATTGAAATTTTAATAAATATATAATAATAAAATTATTTTAGCAAATTTAGAATTTAAATTAAATTATATATATTATTATAAATAATAATATTTATAGTTCTAAATTTAATTCTCATAATATTAATAATCATACCAAGTGTAGATTTTTTAACATTATTTGAAAATTTTGAAACTATTATTTAAAGAAATATTAAAGCACCTAGGGTGATTTGTGCATACCTGAAATAACCTTTAAATAACCTTTAAATTATATTTAAATCGTTTAACAAGAATTTATAATGGTTTTATCAATTTTGCATGTTGAAATGTTTTTCGAAATGTTTTCCAGTTTTTAATTGGTCTGTATATTTCTATTGTAAATCGGAAAAATATTAAATTCCAAGTAAAAAGGTATTAAACCACATTGGTCCTAAACCTAGATGGTTAACCCTCGTCGCGTACTAATATATCAATATTTTATCAAATAATTGAACTTCCTTCCACAAGATGGCGACAATGTCTCCTTATTAACCAGTGACATTCTTGATAATCTTCATTTGTATCTTGTTAATCTGCATTTATAGGTTGATATTAAATTGTTCAATAAATGTTTTCATTACCAAGAAAGATATAATCGGCTCGTAGAGGGTTAAGTATATATAGTTTACGATAATTTGTTATCCCGAAGATAATTTAGAGGTTATTTCAAGTTGCGTGAATCACCCTGTATACGTGTACAGTGGATTAAACGAAGTTTCTCTTCATGGGAAAAGACACATCTCTGGAAAAATGATACACACGTACGTATATGTATCATTTTTACTTCGTTCTGCGAACATTCTTGTTATCGCGATCGTTCCCGACGATCGCTTTTTAAGATCGTCTTACTAGGAAACCGACAGCCACTCCGTTTAATAGGATTTCTCTAGGCCCGGTTTTTCGTTTCTCTTTTTTTTTTTCTTTTTTTCGTTCTAGCCGTGGAAGTGTTTAACAACACGTTCCCCTGACCGATTTGACGGATGTCTTCTGTCGGATTTAGTAACGTCCATTTGCTCGGGAATTCGTGCTGGAATTCGGATAGATTTCACCGGCAGATACTCCCCCGTGGTTTTTCGACTGGCGCGCAGGGATTGGTCACGTCAGCCACTTTTTCCCCTCACTTCGGTCGTGTAATTTCGAATAATTAGAGGATTACAACTCTGCTTGGCAAATTGAGAATCGGTCGGACAATTCACAGTAATTACGCGAAACAGCATGGATCTACAAACAAACGAAAAATATACAAATCTACTAGAAATGATAAATATCGCGGTGGATGGATCTACAGCAGGAGTGGCCATTTCTGGTCGCCGCGTACAGCAAGTTTTGATAACAAACGACGCGAGATGTAAAAAGATCAAAATCAATTGCTAGTTTTACCCTTAGTTCTTTTTTTAAAAGAAAAATTCGATACCCTGTCTCTTCTGTTCCGAGTGACTTGTGTTGACTTGATAAATTTTTCTGGAAGATCCAAAACCTCAGAAAGTTTGCACGAAAATATATATGCCTCGTTTGGAAGTATCTATAGATGCGAACAAGCATTCTTTCCCATTCGTGAAATTAATTAAGAATAAACACCGATGAGAGTTTAAGGAATTCGACGATTTCTCGGTTTACAACGTGAATTAACTAACCCTCGCACGTGAATAATTTAGTCAAGAGGAAACAGGCTCGTAAAATCCCATTAAAAGAGAAGGTTATTTTGATTTTTTCTAATGTCCTTCTTACATGTTCACCATTTGTAAACACGTTTTTGTTATTAAAGTAATTTAGTGGACCATCGAAGCTCGCTTGAGAAATTGAGAAAATTGGCACAACTCACCCCTGATCCACAGTCAATCTTTTTTAGATCTTCTGGCCTTTATTGGCTAACAAAGATTTGTCGAGGGTCGCACTTATATTATTTATGAGAATGTTAAAACAACTTTTATAGTACGAAACGGTACGTTGATTAGAAAAATTATATTTATATTAATGAAAAAAATATATGAAAATTTTTAATGAGAACAAGGGGGTTGTTTTCAAGATGCCAAATTAGTTTAACAATATCTGGTTTGATACAGCTGGTGGCGATACGAAGAGTTGGTCTAAAATTTTTGTTCTTATCTTAAAAAAAAAAAAAAAAAAAAAAAAATCTGCTAGCAAATATAGTACTCCCCAAAATGGGCATCGCGAACAATTATGGTCAAAATTGTTCAAATTTCAATTTTGGTTATAATTTTGGCGCGAGCCTCTGATGAATAGAATCTACAGGCAGGTCTGCACACGCCTGATCAACAAAAGAAACAGCAAGTACGATTGAAATTCAATTTTCCGTTTCTGAATAAACCGGGTAAAATGCCCGGGTACATATTTCTGCAATCAGTGGGTACGTTTAATGGGCACGTAATGACGTAATGATTCACGATAATAAATCTCGACGATCGACTGGTCGATTAATTCGACCAGCGGCCGCAACACAATGTGTACGTAGATCAATTACGATAATCGTATTCATAATCCTCGGCATCGCGAACTCTATGATCTCGTCAAACGCTGCGAGCCTGATGAATCTTCCGCAAGGGGGCACGCAATCGCGATTCTGTCCCCCCTCCGCTGCCGGGGACTGGGTTTCTTCATTTTCTCGTCTTGTTCTGTTTTTCACCGCGTAGAGGACGCCGCGTCAAACTTTGAAAATTATGACATCGCGCAAGGAAAAAAGTGACTCCGCGGCGGAGAGCAATTAGCGGTTCCCTGTTACAACGAGTGACAAGTTCCTGGTCAGCGCGGCAAGGGTGCCCGTTATGGAAGCTGGCGCGTCTATTACGTACATAACTCATCGCAGCGAGACTCGAAAGCGGCTCGAATCCGCCTCGTCCGAGAAGGACGAGGCTTCCGCGAGATCGCAGAAGCCATGCGTCGTCTCCGCGCTCCGGGGAAACTTTCAGAGACTGTTCGAGTGACGAACGTGACCGGTTTGCGAGCCAATCGACCGATCGAGCGGCGGCAGCTCGTTAATCGTTGGCACGGCCGATCGTATTTCTAACGTAAGTACGTGCCTCCGGTAATGGTGTTTCTTTTCGGTGCCCCGCCTCGTTCCCTGCGACTCCGCCGCGGTCATCCCCATATCACTTTGTCGATGGGTTTTTGCCCATCACCGGCAGACGCTGCTCCCCTGCTCCCCCCCCCTCCCTCTCCTATTTGCAATCACGCGCACTACCACGAGTCCGACTCGTCGTTCTGGTATAATTGCCTCGCCAGACAGCCAGCCAGCGACTCGCGCGTTGCGTTATTATCATAATTCGTTGACAAAGAAAGTAGAAAGAGAGAGGACGTGAGACCTGTCTCTGTCGCCCGGCATCCCGTTAGCCGGAAGCAGAACCAGAATACAGTTGGGTATTCCCAGACTTGAGCGTCTGCAGCCGGGACCGAAAGCGGACGATTAAGTGGGGAGGTGTATTCCGCGAATTGTTATCCCGAAATGCAGTAGTTCTCACGCAAGTGACCAGCAGAGCTTATCCCCACCGATTCTTGCAATTGGGACTATCCCCGCTCTTTCTTTGGACACACACCACCTCGCTTAATTGACTAGTTTCGGTCCCGACTGCCGGTCAGTTACGCGAGGGCTACCGTGTCGGAGTTGTCACTTGTACTGTTTTGTACCGCGCGAGTGTCAATGTTTCACGTAGCCGTCTCGACAGCTCGGACGGTAATGTAGCGTATAGTGGGGAAAATTGCGGACACTTAACACGCCAGATGCACGTCGTTGCTTCTTGCTCCGATTCGTCCCTTTGAATTTTCACCTTGCTCCACTTCGTTTCTTGCCGCGGCATCCAATTTCCAGCTCCATTCTGACGGATGAGTCTCGGATCGGAGCGTAGCTTCCTCCAGTCCGCCGATTCGCCCCCTTTGAATTTTCACCCCCCTGCTCCCCTGCTCCTCGTTTCTTGCCGCGCTCTCTTTTCCCGCGAGATCCAATTTCCAGTCCCATTCTGACAGATGAGTCTCGGATTAACGATCGAACGGAGCGTAGCTTCTTTCTTTCCAATCTGTGCCGAACGGTTCTGCGAAAAATCGATTCGCGAAGGCGGCTGCTTTTTCCGCGGGGGTTCTACCTTACCGGCGAGTGGAATTTTCCCGCGCAACGTTCGACTCGTGGGCGCGTAAGTTTCAGTTCGCAATTTCCGCAGGGACTTTTTTCCTTTTGGAAAAGATTTGCACCGTCTGTCAAGTGAGAAGAAAAAGTCTGACTTTGATACGTAACGAAAATAGACGGCCGACGCGAATAATTCAGCACGAGTAATGATATTTGACTATAAACGACGGCATGTTACGTTAACGAGTTAACGAGAGATGCGTGATTACCTAGCGGGTAAGGTAGTTTACGGCGTTCTTCCCGATCTTAAGTTGGTATTTTTTTTTTGTTTTCAACGTTGGTGAAATTGTTCAGACGAGCGATTTAAGATCGACGCCAGTGAATTTATAAACGTACGAGAAAAACTCGATCAAATTGATAACTAATCAAGCGTTTTTCATTTTTCCACGGTAATTGCCGATGTCTTTTTTTTTTCGAATGGAATTTCTTCTCCCGAAAAAAAAAGAAAGTACGAAAGACAGGATAAGGATAATACGGACGACACATTGAACGGGTAACTTACGAGTGCCGCAACTTTCACAGTTTGCTCTTCTTCACGGGCAACAATACAGTTAGGTAAATTTCCCGGCGACGAGATACAGTTTTCACGCCTGAATCGCGGAAAAATGTATCTTTCGAACTCGAAGCGGAAGAAAGACAAACGATATTATTACTTTCATCCGCAAGAGCGCACGGTATTGAAAAACCAAGTGAATCAAAATTTCTAACGTAGACGAGTCGCTTTTTCTCTCTCGAAATAACGCGCTTTTTCTCAACGTTCTCCTTCTGGCAAAAAATGTTTTTTTAATTTACCGGCCGACGAAATCAATTTTATCCACGCTTAGTTCGTCTGTTCGCGATGCTGCGCGGACTTTTCTCGCTCGTACGTGTCGCGAAACACGCGAAACACTTTCACCAGGCCAGTGGTAGTAACTAATCGATAATATCGACAGGCGGAAAGAATTGAAAAGGAAATCACCAGCTCGCTATCAATGCAATTATACCTGCGTCCGACGTGGAACTTCGATGTTATCTGCGGCGGGGCGCATCTCCACGCGCTGTGAAACGAGATTGCGTACTGCGGTAATAATATCGAATCTGCTCATCTTCAGTTCTGATCGCCATGAGTGTACAAATATACGATCATTAATTTAGCGTTCTTTTCTTTTCCTTTTTTTTTTTTTTTTCATCCCTTCATTATCCGAAGCGCAGAACAGCGGATTTTTCTTGTTCTCTCGCTAGTGAAGGAACGCAGCGAGTGGATCGAGAAAGTATTGGCGCGCCTAGTTTCCTGGCGATACGTTTTTGCGTACGATGGAACGAACGATGCAATAACTATATCGTAATCTGTCTTTGTAAAATAGTTTTTTTTTTTTTACGAGAGTACGAGAGAGTAACGTGCGCAGTAGCAACCTTCAAGAACGAGTCGCGTGAATGATAATAATATACAGGTGATATGAACATTTAGGGAATGAAAAATTCATTGAAAAAGAGAAAGAGAAATTCTCCATGTTGAGGGGTTTCCCTCGGATTATAAAATGTTTTTAATTGTTTGAAGAGAAAATAATAACAACGATTTCGATGACATTCCAATACACGGAAGAGGATATTCTGTCATTTTTCCGGTAAATTGTTCCACCGTTGAATGCAGGTCAAGCACTGGAACACTACAAGTGTGTCGATGCTCTCTTTGACCGTCCAATTTTTATATTTTATGCGTTATCATTGTTATAATTCGTTATTGAAAATTTCTACTATACACATTAGATTTTTACACTTATACATTTTACTTTTATACTTTTTTTTTCTTCATTTATTTGATTTCGTTATGTTATTTCAATTTTATATTTCATATTTCGTCGTGTAGCGTACTATTTATGGAAACAGATTTTGCTAATACAACGTTTGTTTTCATAAAGACATCGTTAAAAAGTTGAGTATCTCTTGAACCGTCTTTTTGCATTATTCATTTCTACGACAAATCGATTTGTCTGTTATTTTTTTTTTTTAACAAAAATGCGTATAATAATATGTGAATATACAGTGGCTGTATATTTGTATATTTCATACGTTTTGTACATTCTTGTGTATTCTTGTGCATTCTAAGTGCCTCGTAACTTGTACCTAACCTATATATTTTTAAATTGGTTTTCAATTTTACCAATAAAAATTATGGCAAACGTGTTTCATTAAAGTTTTGCATGATTCACATAATTCATCTATTCGTGACAATTTAGTGAGCCAAATTTGTGCTCTCTAATTGTAAGTATCTCGTGATTCGAACCTAACCTATACACTTTTAAACTAGTTTTCAATTTTACCAATAAAAATTATGGCAATCGTGTCTCATTAGATTTTTGTATGATTCACATTATTCATCTATTCGTAATAATTTAGTGAGCCAAATTTGTGCACTCTAGTTTTAAATGTCTCGTGACTCGTACCTAACCTATATATTTTTAAATTGGTTTTCAATTTTACCAATAAAAATTATGACAATCGTGTCTCTGTAGAGTTTTGTATGATTCACATTATTCATCTACTCGTAATAATTTAGTGAGCCAAATTTGTGCACTCTCATTGTAAGTATCTCGTGATTCGAACCTAACCTATACACTTTGAAACTAGTTTTCAATTTTACCAATAAAAATTATGGCAATCGTGTCTCATTAGATTTTTGTATGATTCACATTATTCATCTATTCGTAATAATTTAGTGAGCCAAATTTGTGCACTCTAGTTTTAAATGTCTCGTGACTCGTACCTAACCTATATATTTTTAAATTGGTTTTCAATTTTACCAATAAAAATTATGACAATCGTGTCTCTGTAGAGTTTTGTATGATTCACATTATTCATCTACTCGTAATAATTTAGTGAGCCAAATTTGTGCACTCTCATTGTAAGTATCTCGTGATTCGAACCTAACCTATACACTTTGAAACTAGTTTTCAATTTTACCAATAAAAATCATGGCAATCGTGTCTCATTAGAGTTTTGTATGATTCACATAATTCATCTATTCGTAATAATTTAGTGAGCCAAATTTGTGCACTCTGATTGTAAGTATCTCGTGATTCGAACCTAACCTATACACTTTTAAACTAGTTTTCAATGTTACCAATAAAAATTGTGACAATCGTGTCTCGAGTTTGTATCGTGTGATTTACACGATGCATGTAGGTATTTTTAACAGTTTGGTGAGCCACTGTATGTAGGCCAGAAATTCGAGTATATATATATATACATATATATATATACACATGTATTAGAGCTGTTTGCCTTTCAAGACCCAACACCGCGGTTGTTTGACACCTTCGACAGGTGAAATAAAGTGTTATTTGTTTTACGTGGAAAACAAGAGTTAGCGTTCCCATGAAAGAAAAAAAAAAAAAGAAAAAAAAAGGAAAAAAGAAATGCCAACGAAATAAATAACAACGTTATCCCCTATTATATTTCACGACTAAAACAATGATTCTTGTACATTGTTTGCATAATTTTTTTGTACATTTTATCCCACGTGTTCTGTATTTTGTATATTTCGTAATTTCTGCAATTACACATGGCCCGCGATTTACCGGGAATTCGTAAAACGAGAATTCTTCTCTAAATATAAGGGACGCGAACGCCGTCGTTCGAGCGACTTGGAAATTGATCGGAGACACGTGCATTCGTCGCGGTAATAATATTTATGACACTTAAATAATTCAACCGGCCCCCATCGGCCGCAATCATCGAATCATACGCTCGCGGCTACGTGACATTGCGGGCATCCAAACGTTTCCATCAAAAGGCAATTGGGCCCCCCTCTCGTTTCGATAACCGGCAGATTTTTCCCCTCCCCCCTCCCCCCGTCTTTTTATTACTAGTCGACCAATAAACGATAAACGTCGTGCAAATGCATTTGTCTAATAAACTTTGTCGTTTGTCGCAAAGGAAAATAAGATCTCGTGGCTCGTTTCACTTTAACAGTAAATTTCATCATTAATAATCTCGACTAGTGATTGTTTATATAGTAGTAAAAATATTTCGCTCTAAATAATGATAATAATAATTCACAAAAATGATAATACAGCAGTACTGTAATAACAATAAAAATATTTCTTCTTGTTTTATTCTTATCGAGTCGATAGTCGTGATAGTGTTACACAATACCCAAAAACGTAAGAAGCGGTGTCAACTGTTGCTTGGATTATGCAACGATGACGAAACTCACGCGTACTCGTATCGTATGTTCGTTTCGCGTGAATCACGCGAACGGTCGATCACCACGAGAATCGAAGATAATACATTGCCCCCTTATGGTTAAATAACAACGATCTCTCGCAACGATCGCGGAAAGAAAACCAGAAGAAAATTCGAATAACTTTAGTCGAAAGTTCATCTTCGAACTCGAGTTAAACGCGATGTTGGAAAAACTCGAAAGAGAGAAAGAGAGATAGAGAGAGTACGAGAGTCCCCTAGCAAATTTAGCCGATGTCGATCAGTCGCGAGGATTTCATTCAAAAAAAAAAAGAAAAAAAAAAACAAGGCTGATTGGTATGAATTGGGCACGACTCGAAGGAGCACTGTGGTCGCGGGGAGCACGCGTGCCCCGACGAAGGAAGTTGAACGCCGACTGTTGTCGAGAGAGGCCCCGGGACCGACGGGGACGTCGTCTCTCTCGCGTTCTCCTTCCTCCGCTGTGTCTCTGTCTCTGTCTCTCCGCGGCCAGTCGCGATGCCGTCTCGTCGCGTGGAGCGAGCGAGCGAGCGCCATCGTGATTTGTTCGAATTGCACGTACGCCAAGTTCCGCACCAGCCGGACCCCCAGACGATTATTCTCCTCGTCTCGGCTGGTCCGTTTTCCTAGGCTCGAGCCTTCACTCGAGAAAAATTGACGTATGCGCTTACTTTTGCTGGCAAATATCTATAAATACGATCGCCGGCCGGTGAGAACTTGAGCTTCTACTTGACACGATTCGTTGACGTATAGTACAGTATAGTATAGTATAGTAGAGCATGGTACAGTACAGTATAATATAGTACAGTATAGTACAGTATAGTACAGCATAGTACAGCATAGTACAGCATAGTACAGTATAGTACAGTATAGTACAGTATAGTACAGTACAGTATAACATAGCATAGTACAGTATAGTACAGTATAGTACAGCATAGCACAGCATAGTACAACATAGTATAGCATAGTACAGCATAGTACAGCATAGTACAGTATAGTACAGCATAGTACAGCATAGTACAGTATAGTACAGTATAGTACAGTATAGTACAGTATAGTACAGCATAGTACAG
>WIUT01005610.1:0-14697 GCA_010645135.1 Tetragonula clypearis | reverse complement strand
ATTGTGACTATCTGTATATATATATATATATATATAATGGTTTCGTACGTACTTGCAAGAAAATTGTTTTGCCGCCTACAGAGTAATTAACGATTTTTTCATGACAACCTATTATTGCTTCATATCCTAACCGGAAAAACCAAGAATCTGGCCATACATAATGTTTGCTGATACGTACATATATATATACAGATAGTCACAATCTTCACCCAATAAAAGTGATTGGTGTTCACAAGACAGTAACGATAAGGGACGTGAATTATGCACTGAAAAACTCTTTGTTGGCGATTTGATGCATCACGCCAGACCGAGATACTTTCCTCTATATTACAATTTAATCTGACTCGTTTTCGTCAATTCTCATCAACAATTTTCACAATTTAAACGATTTCAAGTTAGAATTTCATTTTTAATCAAAGAATTAACTGTATAGTGTATAATAGCGAGAATGAAAGATCTTTTTTTTTTTTAATCCAGACGAAAATTAAACAATAAAGAAACGAAGGAGGAATTATTATATAAACAATATCTAAAAGAAAGGAAGAATTAATCTAGAAATCTTTTCTGCAGAAAGGAACAACTTCAGTGAGATTTCTTTAAGGAAATTTTCTCTAGGAAAGAATAAAGAAAACTTCTCTAGGGAAGAGATATTTCTTTTTCATCATTTTTATACAAATTTTCATAGCTTTTGAACGATCGTTCTCCTTGTTTGGTATTCTTGTTTGAAATTTCAATTTCAGTTCTGTTTCTAGTAGCAATGTCGGACAACCACTGGTGCACGTTCTGAATGAACTCATTATGCATAGTCCCGCGAGCCCATACACCATTTCAATTCAACAGTGCTGTCTATTCACGAAATACTACAGCAGCGTCTGAAATCGTTTCTAGAAGCCCCAAAAAGGGTGACTTAAGCGCGACCGAAGTGACCGAAATAACAAATAAAAAAGAATTCCTTTGCATCTTGGTCTCCTAATGCATTTTAAAAGCCAAGTAATTCTTTTCTTTGTCGTAAGAATTTTATCCTGATGAATTCGCTGCTTTATTGAAACAAATGCAGTCTTCGCGTTTTAATTTCTTATAAAATAGTAACTTCAATTTCGTCTGCCTATTTATAATTTTAAATTCATTTGTTTAACTCGCAAATGGTATCGTTGATTTGTATGCAAACGGTATGAAGATTTATGTTGAATCATTAAAATTTAAGATA
Organism: Tetragonula clypearis; assembly: GCA_010645135.1. Taxonomy (NCBI): domain Eukaryota; kingdom Metazoa; phylum Arthropoda; class Insecta; order Hymenoptera; family Apidae; genus Tetragonula; species Tetragonula clypearis. The sequence goes on along the minus strand of WIUT01005610.1, from coordinate 13,490 downwards.
CTTAATTTTACATTTTGCATTTTATATTTTTTTCTGACAGAAATTGCAAAATCACTTTAAATTAAAAGATTTTTAAACTTTAAATTTTTATGATCCATAGTTCAATGATGACCAGTTGAAAGAGTTTAATTATTTCTGAACCTCTTAATAAAAGAAAAAAGAAAATAGAAAAATCATGTTGAAATTGATTGAATGAGGATCTCTGTTGCATTCAAAGTGGATTTCGGTTCAGGAAGTTCGAATGTAGATAGACGGGACCACGATGTCAAGATTTTTGACAGGGGCACAGAATAGTGCACGTGTAGATCGAAACCAGACTCTGCGATAATAAACTACAAATACTATTTTTACAAAGGAGAGTTGTGTTACATATGTATCGATCAAACTATGCCGAGAAATTTCCAAACAAGCCATCTCTGATTTTCTCTTATAAGAGCTAACAGTAAGTATTATACAAAGAATGCCCAAATTGATTCCTTTTTTTCTTTCTTTTTTTTTTTTTTTGTAAAATATATTTTAAATACGAATTTTTAGGCACTTGCGATTATTTCAAATAATTTTTCATGCTAATAATAATATCGTGCTTTGTTGTTAATACGCGGTGACATTGATAATAAAATCACAATACAGATTATATCTAAATTATGAAATAGAAACTTATGATATATACCTGTCAAGTAAATTTTTATGCTAATAATTAGATTGTGGATTTTTATAGCATTTATCATAATACTAGAAGATGAAATAAATTTCTATTCAAGATTTCTCTTTAGTTACGTTCATTGAATACAAAAATACATAAAAATCCGTAGTCTACTAATAATATGCAATACGTATGGTAATAAAATTACAATACGTGTAAATTAGATTTAAATTGTACACAGAATGCGAAGCAGAAATTTTACCACGAAATCTTTATACAACGGAAAATCCCGAGAAATGGGAATATTTTATCAGTCCGTGGTTCCATATTTCCGGCAAGTCTTTCCGTCTTTTAACAACGATAAAACCACACGTTAAGAAAACACTGTTATCACGTCGAAATCCACGATAGATATCTCGGCAAGTGAAATATAATATTCTTCCTGTGTGACTTTTCACAAATACAAGGCAACGTGAAATATAATCGTTTAATAAATAAAACGAGAAACAGTATTTTTCTTTGATAATATTTATTCATCTAATATATATTTCTTCCAATATATAAGTCCTTTTGAAAACGATGAAACCGCACGTTAAGAAAACACTGTTATCACGTCGAAATCCGCGATAGATATCTCGGCAAGTGAAATAATAAGATTCTTCCTGCGCGACTTTTCACAAATTCAAGGCAACGTGAAATATAATCGTTTAACGAATAAAACGAGAGATATTTTTTGATAATATTTATTCTTCTTTGATAATATTTATTCTTCTAATATATATTTATCTATCGTACAAACATAACTATTCATTAAATATAATTAAAAATCGTTTGGTTTAATTAGAACGCTGTTCCATTTCTCGCTTGAAAAAAAGAGCAGATACGCGATAATGGCCATGGCTGGCAATATCAACGGCTCGGCTGTTGCCCTAAAATATCAATCTATAAATAACTATAATCCTCATTTTATCGAGGAATTCTCTTTTTTTTTATATTTTCAACAGCTTTCTCGACTCGGTGTTATTCGTAAATTTCAAATCTCCATAACATAATACATTTATACAATTGTTTTAATATTCTACGACGACTCGTTGAGATTCTATTTAAATTTATTAACAATACGTATCCAATGGGGAAATGTAATTTTTCGTGAAAAAGATGAGAGCAATATATATATACAAACTATTGATAGAAAATTCTATCTATCTATTGCACCGTTATTGTAAAAATGCAGCGTAAACATATGTCATATAAGTACAAATCTTATCTTGGGATCTATAGAACAATTAAATTTAATGCGAGTTAAGTATCGATGTTTAATAAGTTTAATTCTATATTATTATTAACTAGATCAGTCGTTTTCCTTGAATAATTGTCGATTTATGGTTATAAATGTCGAATGTGGTTATTCGGTTCATCTTAAAGTATTTGGTCCGCGATAATAAATGCAATCTTTTTCTTTTTTTTTTTTTTGCACTTTTCATTATCATTTGGAAGACGATTTAAGAAATTCTTCAATATCATTAAATTTTCAGAAAGTTACGTTTATAAATATTTGATATTTACCAACGAATAAATGGCCCCTTCGTTTACGATTATGGCACTGGAAAGATTATTTTCTTCGTTTCTCTGTCGAAGCGGTGTGTCATATTATACAATTTGAATAATTCTTTAGAATAAGTAATGAATCTCTCTCTTAAAAATTAGCGTGTACTTTATACTCTACTCTCTGATGGACAATTAACAAATATAAACCGAAATCATTAATTTTACGGAAAAAACACTTGTAACATTTAAAAGTGCAATGTTTCATAAAATGGAAATACATTTGATAGAAGGAACAAATAGATATAATATATATCGCAGAATAGATGGCTGTTATGCAACGTTGGTTAAAAAAATGTAAAATGTAAAAATACGAGTTTTAAACACTCTCTCTCTCTCTCTCTCTCTCTCTCTCTCTTTTGTCCGTCGCTGTACTTCAAAATACGCGTCATTTTTTCTTCTAAATTGAGACTTACATCATTCTCATCGAAATTGTAACTTGTAAAAAATACTCTTTTGCCTGGTCACCGGAGATCTTCATTCGTTCGACATTACTTTACTTCTTTGCGTGTTAATCGCAGTCACTCAAGAAGTACACTGTTTGTACCGTTGCGCGTTTTGTTCGATCTCCGCCAAATGTTTCTCCATCTCTCCGTTCAGGGAGTCAACCTCCGCCATCAGATCGGACAGCATTCTTTCATTGTCTCTGTAGACGCTCTCCATACCGTCCAAGTCCTTCAGTTTCGTCGAAGTGTCGGCCGTCAGTTCAGAAGCTCTCTGTAAAAGCTTCTTCGCCCTCGATATGTTCCCTTTGCTCTTGTTCGCCCTCAGGTCCAACAACTCGTCCGCCTGTCTGTACTCCGTCACGAGTGTCTTCGTCTTGGCGTCGATCTTCTGCGCTTCGTCGGCCACTTTCTGCGCCTGGACGCTGATCTCCTGGTTCAAAACGAAGTCGTTCAAGACCGATTGGGTTTGCAATTGCTTCAATCGAGCGTCCAACGACTCGACGGTGTGCGCGGTGCTGTTCGCCTGCATCTGAGCCCCTCTGGTCAGCTCTGCTATCTCTTCCAAGTCCTTCTCGGATCGGCTGACGTCGCGTTCCGCTTGATCGATCGCCACTTGAGCTCGATCCTGAGCCCTTTGCGCGTCGCTCAGTAAAACCGTCACTTTGTTGGCTAGATTCTGCTTCGCGATCGCGTTCTCCTTCGTTCTCTCGGCGTCGTTCTTCAACTTCTCGGCCAATTGGAGATCGTCCCTTGTATCAGCTAGGATCTTCTCGGAATCGGTCAACGAACCGACGATACTCTTTATACGATCGGCTAACGCCTTGATCTCGTCAGGCTTCAGTTTGATGTTCTTAGCCAGCACTTCGTTGGCCAAGTCTCTGACCATGGCTGGTGTTGGTTGTTCCTCGTCCAGGGTGCTACGGATCCGCTTGTTTGTGTCAGAGAGATTCTTGCTCACGGCATCGGTCAAATTACGTGCATTCAGCGCGTAATTGAACGCATCCTGAGCATTCGATCTAGCTGCCGTTGCGTCACGTTTCACTTGGATCATCTGGACAAACAAAGTTTTTTTATCCACGTGAAAGATCTCGAAAGAGGGCGGCCCGTCTTGAGAAATTGAGGGGAAAAATGCAAAATAGCTTTAAAGCTACGGTCAGATGTGCAGATAACACGAATCAGGAAACAAAAAGCTATGATGAAATGAATATTTAAATGTCAACGTCTAACAAGAAGAAATAAGAAGAGAAAAATAAAATCAAGAGTTGCAAAGATAAACGTACTACATGAAGTGAAAAACGAAGAACTATGATGGAAACAAATATTTAAATATTTATATGTTTAAAATAAGTTTACGAAACAGATCCTGAAAAAATGATCGATCGAATCGCGGAGATTACATTGGAAATCAACTCGCTAAGTCTAAGATCATCGTCCGAGAAATGTATTTATGAAATGAAATCAAAGATGAAAGAACACTTCGAAACTTACGTTGCGAAGCAATTGTTCAGCCTCGTCTTTGTGACTCTTGATCTCAGCAGCCTGTTTCTTAGCTACGTCCAGAGCTTGATTAGCCTTCGTCACAGCACCCGCGTCACAGGACAATCCGCCACAAAAACCGCAGCCAGCACCGCCACAGACGCTACTGCAATCCGTAACATTGTCTCCGCACATTTCGAGATTCAATCCGGGCATAATGCCATCGAAAGTTTTCAGTTTCTCGTCGATCTTATCCAACGACTGCTTATTCCTCTCTTGTGCCTCCAGTACGAAAGCACGGTTCTTAGCCAATAAACTCTCTGTATGTTTGCGGAATCGTTCCGCGTCGGCCAGAACGTTGCTAGTATCGTTCGCCATTTTCTCTGCTTGCCTAGACTGTTCCGCCATTTGCTGCGTAACGTTCAGAGCGCCCAAGACGTTCTCCTCTTGCAGTCTAGTCGCATTTTCCTTGAGATCGGCGGCAGCTTGGTGCAAGTTGTTCGTCCTGTTTTTCAAATTCTTCAACGCGGCGTCCCCTAGATTCACCCTCTGGCTAACGTTCTCCAGGAGGTTGTTCACTTCCTCTAATCTCTTGGTGGATTCTAACTTCTTGTTGTTCAAGTCAATGGCCAGATCGTTCAATTCGTCCAAATCTTGGCTTCTGATGGAGGCATTGTTGATCAATGCCTGGACCTGATCCAACGACTGCACCATGTCGTCGAACTCTTGACTGTAGACGCCAGTTGTTCCAACCTTTTGAATCCTCGACGCCTCTTCGATCACGAGATTCGTCTTGTTTCGCAGACCAGTCAGCGTCACGTCCCAGTTGTCGAAACATTCGCCGCACGGGTTGCATTGAGGCGCGTTCCCGTAGTAACCACGATCGCACTGATTACATTTTTCGCCGCCGATCCCCTTGTGACAGACGCACATTCCAGTTTCCCTGTCGCACTGCTGGCTGGCGGAGCCGGTCAAATCGCAATCACACGGGTAACACTCGACATTCGGATTGCCCCAGTAGTTGGTCTGACACTCGTTGCAACGTCTTCCACCGAAACCCGGTCTACACTCGCAAGTGCCGTCGTATGGATTACACCTGTATATGTTGAAATGGAAGACAGATTGAGATGAACTCGCTTAAGAACTTAAGTCTCGAGGATATTGTTCCAGACGCTTTTGTCATACCAAAAAATTCGCATACCTGTCAGAGACGCTTCCAACCGCGTCGCACTCGCAAAGATCGCAACCTTGACCACTGGCGATTCTCCAATGATTCTCTTCGCACGAATCGCACAGCAAGCCAATAACGTGAGGCAAACAGGGACACTGTCCAGTCCGATGATCGCAGGGGCCAGCGTCTCTGTCTGTGCCTAAAACGTTGCACATGCAATCCTCGCAGTTCTGCTCAAGAGCATTCCCGTGAAATCCTGGCTTGCAAATCTGACAGTTGGCGCCATCGGTGTTGTAGAGACACTGGAGGCAACGTCCAGTATGAGGATCGCAGTTTCCAGCTCGGCGTAGATCCGTGTTGTTATTGCAGTTACAAAGTTCACAACTACCGCCGGGGATCTCGGGATTGCCGAAGTAATTCTCTGCGCAGCTTTCGCAACGTGGGCCAGTGTATCCGTCGAAACACTCGCAGATCACGTCGTGGGTGACCGGGTCCAGGGAACAACTCTCGGCGTACGAATGTCCAGAATCTATGGTCCCTGTGAATTTATTCATTTTTTTTTTTTTTTTTTTTTTTTTGTACTCGTGCAGACCTTTCGTCAAAGTTCTAATAATATATATATGATATTAGAAAAAGTATTGTACTTTAAATATCACGTGTATAAATTAATACCAATAAACGTTCGATTCTCTGTCAACTTACCGGGACAAGGGCACGCTCTGCACTGAATATCGACACCGATTCTAGGATCACCATAATACGTCTCGATGCATCGATCGCAGTTATGCCCAGTGGTGTAGTCTCTGCAATTGATACACGCGCCGGTCTTTGAGTCGCAACTCTCGGCGTGGCCGTTGCACTCGCATCGTTGACAGTGAGGGAAATTCCAAAAACCAGGCTCGCATTGGCCGCATGTTCTGCCGTATGTGTTCGGCCGGCACTTGCATCGGCCAGTCTCAACGTCGCAGAAATTATCCAATGCCCCTACACCGTCGCAGTCGCAGGGGATGCAACCCTCTGGGCCAAATCCGTACGTTCCAGGCGCGCAACGATCGCAACGTCGGCCGACGACGTTCTGTTTGCAAGGGCAAGTGCCGCCGTAATTTTCGCAGAACAGACTGTGCGAGCCAGTCGGGTTGCACTCGCAGGCGTGCGCCCCGTCGTAAACGTAGTAGCCAATGCTATTTTGATACTTCTTGCAAACATCCGGGATATTGTTCGTTATGGCGTTGAAGTCGTTGTAGTAGTCGCTGCAGCGATATCTTTCGTACTCCTGGCGACGAAGCTCGCCGATTACCGGCATTTTGAAAAATGGGATTGAGTCGATCCTCGGCCTGAGGACGATCGAGTCGACTAAAATGGACGCGGACGGTGTGTCCGCGTGATTGTTGAATTTACGGAACTGCAGCAGAATGTTGTAACGTTTGCCTGCCTCCAGGCAGACGGACGGCTGTACAATCACGCTTCTCGATCTCAAAGGAAGCTGCGCGTACAACTGATCCTGTTCGGGCCTCCAATCAGCGCAAGGACCGTTCGGATCCACTGGACTGTCCCTCTCGATGATTATCTGCACGTTTTCCCAGGATCCAACCTGGACCGGTTCGTATCGCACGATGATGTCGTACCATAAACTCTTACGTATATCGTCGATCGTGAAGTTCAACGTGGAACCTTCTAACGCTTTCATGAAGCCAGTTCCGGTCCATGTACTGTTCCTCCCGTCGCGATACGGCTCTTTTATCACCACTTGGCAATTCTGTGATCATAGTTAATAATTTCTATGTAATAGAAGTTTTCATTAATTTTTCTTTTTTTTTTTTTTTAGCAAATATTTTTGAACGACTAGCCTTTAAATTTGTATCGTTATTTGAAAATTTATGTCGAATTTAGTCTCTAATTATCCATTTGATATAGAAACATACAACTATTAAACGAAAATTGAAAGTCCACCTAAAAGAGTTAAGGAGACATTGTGCTTCATGTTTTAGAGATATTTTTTTCCTCGATTTAGTTATTTCTAATTCTTTGATAGCAGAGAGCCAGCTCTCAACTCTCGAAATATTAAAAAATGTTCGAAGGAGAAGCATTTCCCCAATGACGAATTAAATAGTTAATTAAAGGATTAGCGAGAAAAGATTTTGAGTAATTACATCGCTAGCTCTGGATAATTCGCCCTCGTAAATAAGAAAGTCCACTGATCCAGTGTAGTAACTTTGTTCAGGTTGGTTGCAAGTTCTGCCACTAACGTGAGGCCTGCAACGACACTGGCCAGTGATCACGTCGCAAGAATTCTCGTAGGAACCACCAGGATCGCAATCGCAAGGCTTACATCCGTCTGGATCTTCTGAGAGTCCCCAATATTCCGGCAGACATTGATTACAATCCCGAGCAGTGACATAACGCTTGCAAGTACACTCGCCAGTCACCGTGTTGCATCCACGATTGTCGATGGTACCCAAGGTGTTACAGGTACAAGCTAAACAAACAATTTATTTTTATTGTTCAAGTCTATATTTAATCATCCATATATTTAAAAATTCCGCGCAAATTAGAAATTTCAATATTTCGTAGTCATTTTTAATTCGTAATCTGTGGTTAATTATTCTTGTTCCAAGTTGATAGTTAAAAACAGTGCAAATTGAGCTTCAACTTCTAAAGAATGTATAAATTATAATACAATGTAATAAATTAATTCAACATGTAAATTTACAATGAAACTTCAAGATTTGTCGAGCTGTTGAAGCCGTTCTAGCGAGAAAATTATTACAATACAGGAATAAAGATATTCGACAATTATTTAAGACGACTGTTCGAGAAAAATTAATTAAAAGAATGATTAATCATGCGTGTTGAAGATTCGCAAGAAAAGAAATTTGCAATGAACGTGTTCTTCGAATCGATACCTTGACATCCTTCGGGATTTTCGGGATCGAAGTTCCAGAAACCATTTTTACAACGATCACAGCGGCGACCTTCGATGTTTTCTTTACAATGACAGCGACCGGATTCGCCACCGGTGATAGGATTGGTTATTGAGTCGCATATACCGTCGTCCAAGGAACCACTCAGATCGCAGTCACAAGCTGAAAACGAAAGTTAGTTAAAAGAACATAATACTGATCAACAACTTACAAGGGGATCAATATCTTTCGTCAGAACGATTCTTGCGTTTCATTCGCTTCGAGGAGCTTACTCTTGTTGGCAAGTTATTTCTTACTCTTTTCTTTTATCTCGATACTAAAGGAATAACTCTGATTTTAAATTCTCCACGAATATATAAAAAAATCCGGTATTTTCGGGATGAACTGACCATTCGTCAAATATTCGACAGTAATATGACATGATGAAACGTAACTTACGTAAACACACTTCAGGATGAGAAATATCTTTGGTGACATCGCGATAGAAAAACGGCTTGCACAGCTCGCAATTCGTTCCCATAGTGTTGTGTTGGCAATCGTCGCAAACACCGCCGGACACTCTTCCAGAGCTTTCGTAAACAGCTTCGTCGAAGTGACAGGAATTCGTGTGATTGTTACAGATGCAGGGTCTACAAGCGTTCGTCTGCTTTCCAACAGCCGGTTTCCACGGAAGATCGTTGTAAAAGTCTTGACACTTCTCGCAATTCAGTCCGGTTGTGTTGTGTGTGCACTCGCATCTGCCGTGAACCATGTTTTCCTCGTCGGCGACGCCAGGAAGCGGAAGACATCTAGACGCGTGGCCGTAGCAAGAACAGGATCCACGGATCACGATGTTTTGGATAGCGTAATAATATTTCTCGCGAATCTCGGGACGATCGTCGAGGAGATCATCCCCGAGGGTGTGCAATCTGGTCATGTTTATGCGAAGGTTCGTGATTTTTAAGTGAGTCTGCACTTCCATCGAATAGGGGTTGTCTATCTCCAAATTCTGAGGCAACACCCTTTGGGAAATAACAAAGAGCAAACACTTGTTATTTCAATAAGGTAAAAAATTCCGTTCTTGATATAAAAATGATAGTTTATATTATAGATCTAGAGTATTTCATTTTTAAAGTATTTTGTTCTATCTTTTTCATGTTAAATAGTAGTGACAAAATTAAAGCAACACGCGACGCCAATAAACGTCAATGTGTTGATTACATTTCTATCTCCTCTAGCGAGATATGAACCTGATTCTATCGTCAAACGATATGCAGAGATCTCGACAATGCGTAGGGTCAGCGTTATTATTGCATTTCAATTTAATATGTTATCGTTATTCACATACCTGAAGATAACATCACCTCCAGACGATGGTGCCACGGCGGAATATCTTGTTTCGCAGATAACGTCCGTCAGTTTCTGAGGTTGTTTCGTTGATATATTTGGGAAATACTTCTCGCAGTTGTGGGCGAAGTATCGATACACTTGCCAAGTTTTACCGTAATCGGACGATCGTTCGATCAACATCATCGCCGGTCTAAACGTCTTGAAACGGATGATGATGTGCGTAAAGTGGAACTCCGACTCCAGATCAAAGCGTATCGTGACGTTTTCCACGCCGTTCTCCGCTTGCCACCAATTTTTACTGTCAAATTAAATGAGTGACATTGAGACAATAATAAGTGTGGAATAAGGGAAAGGAACAAATAATTTTATCGATAGAACGAAGTTTTTAATATTAACCAAATTGTTAAATTAACAATTTAATGGCCGCTCACGCAACATGTGTGTGATGCTACCGCCGAAGGTTATTGGCCGGTACCACACTCTCTGTGTGATGTTCGATGAACGTGAACAAGTGTGGATATTGCTATTGGCTTCATATTTCGTCGCTACGTCTTTGATTTTAGGTAATTATTGTTTTATTAGCAAGTGCGTGGATTAAAACTAATGATGGTGATCCGGCTACATCTCGCGTCGTTCGTCCCGATCCAGTTGAAAGATTAGCCGGAGGAATGAAACATCAATTAGTTGAAATATCAGTAACAAAAAAAAAAGGATGTACGAAGGGATTGATCGTGTTTGCTATGCGAATAAAATTAGAAAACCTACATATTTTATGTGCAAGACTTGCCAAGTACCGTCACATGCAGTTGATTGCTTTAATTATCACACCAAGGAAAAATATTAAATTTGCTGTTAAATTATTGTTAAATTTGTTGTATCAAATGCGTTGTTATTGTTGTTGTTTTTTGTTTTATGCGTATGTTCGCACATGTTGAATTATTTCGTGAATTTACATAAAGTTTTTTTTAAATTAATCCTTCGAAAATATTGCCGGCCCCTGGCGACGTTTGACTGCGTGCGGCCATTAAAGTGTTAATATAACAAATATTACAATTTATGTTTGAAATATTACAATTTTATTGTTTGTACCGAGAGAAAATTGTTTAAATGCAAGGCGTAACGCAATATTTCTATTATTAAAAAAGAAGTTACTTACTCTGTAACAACATTTTCGATGTTGTGCTGCTTGGTGGGCGATGATGCATCACAGAAGAAGCATTTCTTCCGCTCCTTTAGATGCGAAACGATACAATACCTTTCCGGTCTGTAAAGACCGCAGGTAGAAGACGCTGTTAATCGATTCTTTCGACCGATTAATAAATTCCCTGTCGATGGATAACACGAGCTCTGTTCGCATGGGTGCTTCCTCTTTATTTGCGCACCTAAAGGGAACAGAACGAAATTTTGAACAATTTCTTCGCGAGAGGCAGTCAAATTAGCCACTAATTTAGTTATCTCCGTCCCCTTCAGCCAGTTCAGGTATCTTTACGTCGCCAATTGGAAATGAAGTTGATTAACTGTTTGTTATTTACACTTTAGAGTTAACGAGACGCCCAGAGACCAAAAAGTTGGTGGATCAATAGGCTGCGAATTTTTATACATTTACAGAGAAAAATTGCAAGAACAAACAAGAGATGTACAGAATGTTTAAAGTATTATGAATTTCTACTTAGATTCTATTTGTTCGATTAAATTTATAAAAGTACGAATCTGTATGAAAAATTCGCAATCCGGTGATCAAAAATGTAGTGTTCAGGTATTCAGATTACCTTAACCAGATTAAAAGGAAGGAAATGCAAGATTACTCTCTGATATCATTGCTGGTATCATTAAAGAAGGAAACGTGAATGTCAGTCGTCGACTTGCATGAGAAAAGATCTGTGTTAGATCGTTCGAACGAAGTAACAATAATTATTATTCCAATTAATAAGTGGTATTATCGATATTAATTATATACACTTGTGATAGCTTCTAATCGTAATTCCGTTCCGTGGAAACGATAGATGAAAGTCTTAATCGAGCAACATTGTCATGCTGGTTTTAATTGTCTATAAACAAGTGAGTAACGTGAATCTTTGAAACCAGCGAGAATGAGCTACCTCTTGGGCTGGGAATGGTCAACCAATAATGGCGCTCTTCGGTCACCTCCGTGGGTGACATATCTCCTCTTTGGATCGTTCCTATAACACCCCCGTTTTTTATCTCGAATGCTCACTGTTCGATGAAATTTCTTTCAATCGTTTTAAAATATTATACATTGAATCATAGAAGTATTCGTACCACCGTCCTCCAATAATTGCCAATAATTGAACGATTTCGGATTCTTCCTACAATATAAATTTTGAAATTCTTCATCAATAAGAATGTTATCTTATTAAACTTCGAAGTTTATATTGTAAGAGAATAAGATCAAAGTCGGCAATTCGGTAAATTGGAAGAGTGCGAATATTTTTGTGACTCACTGTACATTTATTAAAATAGAATTTTTCTTTTATGCATTTTACTACTCTGGCAGTTGCAAATGTTCTCTCTTCGTTAAGAAGTATTGTAATTATTAGAAGTGCTGATGTTCTCAGATTTTAGCTACATAAATTATTGGTCATTCAATTGCAATCGTGGTTTGCCAATTTCTTTTCTTTTTTTGTTTTTTTTTTTTTTTTGTTTTTTATTACTTTCAAATGATTAGGAAAAGACTAAAGCTCACCTCTGGCTGGGATTCTATCTCTGCCATATTGAGGCTCCGCGGTATCTGAAAAAAGAGATAATTTGTTCAAAGAAACATTTTTTGTAGACTTTAGTATTTCTTATACGTGCTTTATTATTCGTCATTTAAAATAAAAAAAGTTAATAAAAATTCGTTTTTCTGTGAGGACTTTCCCAACACTTCCATAATAATTTTCATTCTTTTTTTTTTTAAATATAAAACTTATAAAAAAATTTTCTTCAATTTGAATGAATTGAATACGTTATTCCTATCGTAAATAATTTTGTAGAACGAAAACTATGACTTCTCGGAGAAAATATTAAACGAAGGCAGAATTGTGCAGTTATCAAGTAGTTCTATTACCGGTTGGGGCTATCGCAAGGGACAACCGGATGTTTATCATGTAGCTTCTCTGGAAATCACCGTTAAAAATGAATGAGAATCCTCACATTCTACAAAACTTGCAAAATTCCGCTTTGTTATTCGATAAAATTCTATTTCATTGTTCAACGACGGTACTCGACTTTCTTTATCGTCCATATATATAATGGATCAGAAAGCAGAATATTTCATATATATAAAATTATGTCGCTCTATAATGATGAAATTCCATCAGAAATAAAATACTACTACATATCTTCTCTTCTCTTGTTTTTAACACTTAAGTTGTGAATGTTGAAATAAAATAGAGAATTTGAATTTAAATTAGATTTAAATTACTTTGCAAGAAAATTTGTTAACAATTTATTAACGTTGAATACCTTTTGATCTTATTGATTTAGATTTCTAGAGCGTTTAGATTTCGAAGACTCGAATAAACTTGAGAAATTCAGAAGAAAGGCAGGAAAGGTCGAAGGGTCGAATCGCTATCTAATCGTAATGGATAAAGTATCTTCTCGTAAGAGCAATGAATGGAAAGCACGTTATGATCAAAAGTAGATCACAACGAGTGAATCTTAACTGTTTCGTCTCAACGAAGTTTCTTTCTCCTGGTTTAACGGGAAATATCAATAATTGAAATGATCGAAGTAAATTTTTAAAAAAACCTTCGTTTTTCTTCAGTCAATCTGTGCATGAATAAAAAGCAATTTTATATAGATATTACGTTAACACATACAACAATTTTTATTTCAGTTTTTTCTAATTAAATTATTATTTATAATGTTATTGATGAAATTTTATTAAAGCTATATAT
>WIUT01005609.1:0-14698 GCA_010645135.1 Tetragonula clypearis | reverse complement strand
TATATATATATACGTATATATCAATTTCTATCGCTATTTGAAAATTTCCGTCATCTCATTAGACTTTTATTTTCTAATATTGTCAAGGAAAATTTATCTTTATTTACCAGTTCGGTACAAATTAAATATAAATTATTAAATTAAAATGGAAAATCCACGTGAATCAATTGTAATTACTCTTTCGTGAAATTCTGAACGAAATTGTTATTGTTACAAAAGACACTCGGTATACGAAATTATTCTTCTAATAATACACAATTTTGTTTTTGTATTAACACAGATTACAATTACATCAGTTATATTATATTAAATATTTCATTCTTAGAAAGAATATCAAGCTACAATAATGGATGCAATCTTGAAATGTTCGAAACACTTCCAGCTACAAAAAAGTCACTACTCTCCCATGTTACAATTTCTTCTGTATTGAACAACTATTTCACTAACAAAGTTTTTTCATACTTCCAAAAACAACGGAGATATCCTTGTTGAACCACTCTGTGCTTTCGAGTAACGCGTGACACTTTTTCAAAAAAAATTTCCTTTAAAATAAAAAAAAATATATATGCTTATCTTACTCCGATACGATCTTCCTTTAATTGCTCGTTTAAGTATCGTCGTCCATTGGGGACAGTCTTTTCAAAATCCCAAAGCCAGTCTCGAACGTGTTGAAACTTTAGGCCCGCATCGACTCGATATTTTTTTGTACCCGTCTGATCTCGTAACTCTCCTCGCTTTGGAGAACCACCTCGATTCTTATCTGAACCCTTGCGAGAGAGATTTACGTAGATAAATGGATCGCGACGCATCGACGGACGGGATAACGATCACAGTGATTTAACGTCGAGCGAGAACAACGAAGGCGTTCGTAATCGGTTCGGCTAGTTTTTTTTCATAGCGTATACGCAACGAACGGTCGATAGAAGATTCTAGCGGCCAATAAATGATATTAACGAATCGTTTGACGAGCACAAGTCGTCCGTTGTTTCCTTTCGTTTGGACTGGCCGAGTTTTTCTGCATTTTGCGCGTCATAATATATGATATGTTCAAATAGAAGATTAAAATATAAAATGTTCGAAGAATATTAATTATGTTATTTAGAAGAGTATTAATTAATTTAAAGTATTGATTAATTGATAAAGATATTGGAAGAAATTATAGCAAATATTAATTATACCATGTAGAGGAAATTCTAATTTTCTACTTGGGTTCCAGTTTTTTCATTCCGTCGATGAGAATTTAAAAATGCATAAGAATTCGCAGTCCATCATCTTTCGTGCTAATTTTCGAGAAACAAATTTCGTAATGTCAATATATAATTAGCAAAGTAATTTTTCGTAATATTTCATGGAAATATTTTTATAGATCTGTAACGATGAATTTTTAAAGATTAGAAGTGTTTGAAACCAAACTGTTAACCTGCGACAACAATTTAACGGAGGAGTTATAACAGAGTTAAAAATCCGTGATGCTTTATATAACTATTTTTTTCGTATGGCGATATAGTTATCGCACTTCTTTTCTCAAGCATTTAAAATTAAAATACGTGTCTGATCGCATTAATTAAGTAATTATGTTAACGTTTGTAATTTCTTTTTCTTTCAATTTATTAGTTCTTTACACGTATCGGATATATACAAGTATTAATTTCTAACGTAGGATAATGCAAGACTTTAATTTCTTAATAACTTCAATAAACTTGTTTTTCATGTGGAAACAGCGATACTTTTCTATGAAACTGTTCATTTTTCACAGATAATTGGATCTTCCTTACGTTTCAATTTATTGAATTACTGAATCGGACTTCCTGAAGCTGTTTTAGAATTGTAGTAACAATTGCCACGCATGGCAATTTGCCATTAACATTTCGAAAAATTGAAAAGTGAATTGTTTTCTCAACTTTCGTACGATAATTTCAATTAATATTAGTGTTGTGATTTATAAAAAAAAAAAAAAATGCCAGCATTTTAAATTACTTCAACGTTTAAAAAGCAAAATTTACGAAATATCTACAGTAAATATGAACAATAGAAATAATAAATTTTCATTAAAAAAAAAACAGGTAAGACATTTCATAAAAATAAGTAAAAGGTCATGTTCTTTTTTTGCATTGCAAACTTTCGTTTTAATCATGTTAGAAACTTCAATCTCATCTTTTTGATACAAATTTTATGGAACACATCGTCGAACGATCAACGAAAATCTGAAAATTGATTTTCGCTGTTTCGAAAATTTCTTCGAAATAGTTAATGCACGGAAATCAACCGGTCAGTCGTACGATAAAACCGATTGTTGTGTCACACGTGTATATACGTAAGTACGTGGTTATGTAAGCAGGCATTAGTCATATTTCGTTGAAAGTTACACTGTCTGTAAAATCACGCAATTCTGTCCATGAATCGATGTCAATTGTCAATTAATCGTTAACGGAATAAAGTAATTTGGACCATCCTCTTCATTTACATGCCAATTAACCCTTTCGGTACAGGGAGGGACGCTCCAATTTAAAAAAAAAAGAGATATCACACCTAAGCGTTATTTTTTGATAAATTTATAATATTAGTATATAACATTATAATATTAACATTATATTATAATATTTATTATGAAATTTTCATAATAAGACGAGGAAAATATTTTTCCGCCTTCTTCCAAGGAGTTATAAAGTTATATCGATCCGGATTCACGAAATTTCGTGATTCTTTCCCGCTCATTTTTATTATAATAAAGGATTTGTCATTATTGTTCTCATTAAAATTTATATGGAGCAAATAGTATAAATTTCGTCAGATCTGGATACTCTTTGTCCAGTCGGCTGCTTCGAAACACATCATGCACAAGATTGATTTTTTCCTTCGTTAGTCCGAGTTACGTTCCTTCGATATTACTTTTTCCAAAAGCATGTTCTTTGCGTTCACGCGACTCTGTTACACTCGGGACTATTTCATTTCAGCAAGTTTTATAAAAAAAAAAAAAAATCATTGAAGATACCGTGCATATAATGGTTCGTTTGAACTGTTCGATACTTTTGAAATATTTCGAAATTCTCTTATCACTCTGTACAGTGCTTCTCAAGACTTACTTTTTTCTTCTATAGTATATGTATATGTTTCTAGATGAGAATCCTTTGCACGCTGCAACAATGAAGAACAGAAGAATATGATCAGCCGCCTATCGAGATCCTCACATTTCCCCAAACGTTTCTGTTCGAAATTCACCCCGGAAATTTTCCCGCAAGCGATCCAAATTAGAAAACTGTATCTGTAACGTACCGATCCAAAGTTCAGATCCTTGGATTCAGCAACTATGTCGTTGCCGAGTGGAAATCGCGAGACGAGTAGCCGATCGTTGCTCAGAGACAGGGTGGCGGAGGTGACGAGGCGCGTGCCTCGATTCGCAGGGGGTTTCGCCACTCGCGATTTCGACTCTCGCGTCCGTGGGAGGCGGATGGTGTGGAGAGCAGAGAAACGGAGGGGCTCGGGGGAGGGAGGGAGGGAACCAGGCGACGCGAAACGGCGGGAAGCCGATCCGATGGTAGGGGGTAACTCGTTACAAAGTACTCGTTCGGCTTTTAATAATGCACTTCCGTGCACGCTGGGAGATCTCGAACGAGAGCCGATCACCGGAGAATGGAACCGAATGGTTTTCGTGGTGTCGGTCCTCTCATCGCCGTAGCAACCACCGCGCGCGTATTCTCCGCCAGTGCGCGCGGGCCATCCGACAGGGGGTGAGAGCAGAGAAAGAAAGAAACAGAGAGAGAGAGAGAGAGAGAGAAAGAGAGAGAGAGAATTCAGCTCGGGGTTGAGGTTGCACGCGGCGGAGTGGGACGGGAGAGGCGGGCATTATGTCAGATCCCGCGGCATCCCGCGCAGAATACGCTACGTTTCGAGTGGCTCGCATCCTTGTCGAGAGGCGACCGACCGAGCAGCTCCGGCAAACTCGCTTCGAACTTGACGCCCCGCTGTAAACGAGCCGGAGTCGTCGAGAGTCGATGTTTCGACGGAGAAAGATGAAACGCCGGGAGAAGAGACGGTTGGCTGCGTTCGTCGTTGCGTACGTTGAACGAGGACCAGTACATACATAGACGACGCGAGTGAGACTGAGCGAACGAACGGGGGAATTGAAAGAGAAAGAAAGAAAGAGAGAGAGAGAGAGCGAGGTAAAGGGATGTAGACGAAGACGGAGTCGAAGAAGGGGATGAAGGGGTCGGGAACGGAGACGAAGACGGAGCCGGGACGAGGCGAAACAGGATCGGTGTCGAGTTGGAGGGAGGTTACAGGGGTTGGTCGAGAATCAGGGGCCGCGGAGAATCAAGGGCCGAAGCTGGCCCTGTCCCACCGTATTTTCTCTCTCTCTCTCTCTCGATGCTTCGTCGTCGTGAACGACGACACATTGATGGAAAGCAACCGACCGAGCTGGATTAATTCTGCCGGATTAGCGGCTTTGCAGCGAATTAGGCACCGTTAACGGCTAATACGATCGTCGACTCGCCTCGTGGACGAGACCGTCGACTGAGTCCTTGGCGCGCCCCCGTACAACCCCCTTGCCGAGTCACTGTGCACCGTGCATACATATATCTGCGAACAGTACGAATATAATTTGTTTTCTTTTTTTTTTGTTTTTGTTTTTTCTATAACAAGAGTATGAAGGGAATTTGAACGAAGCTAGCGTTCACTTGTTAGTTTTGTCTGGTGTTGTTCGTGTCTCAAAGCCACGTAAGAGCGGAATAAAATGTGCTGAGGTTCTAAAGAATATCAGTATAAAGAAATGCATAGAATAGTTAGCATTTAGTATTGTATATTTTAAAAATTATCGGTCACAAGAAGATAAAACTTGTTGATACTAGATCCAAGACGGTTCTAGCTGTTTTGTATTATATGAAATTTGAAATTTCCTTTTTCTGTCATTTGAAAATCGACGGCGGTCGAAAATTGAATTTATTATTCTTCGAAATTTATTTTCACTTCCTTCTAACCCAAGAAATGAGCAATCAATTCTCCGAGTAGTCAAATGAATAATTAATTTGTCACGTGTATTGATACATTATTATTCATCAAAGTTTCTCGTAGATGAAAATTCTAAATAAGCGAGTCTAAACGACATCGAAGTTGTGATTGAAATAGCGAATTATTACAATATCTTTCGACTATCATTAGGTATAACTATTTCTGATCTATTCATACACCATGCCTTAATAACACGCGTTTGTTAATAGTCTCTTCTTTTTTTTACAACTCTTTAAAAACACTTTCAATGATTATATATTTATATGACATATTTTCCCTTACTTTCACTTGTTCACCTTTCAGCCAGAAGAAACTCTATAGCCCTATGTAGACAAATATCGAAAGAAATTGAACATTAAGAAGAAAGAAATGTTTTTTACAAATTTGTTTCGTGTTGTATCGCATGCGTGAAAGTCAAGATTAATTTCGAATGGTTGATGATCGATCGTCCGGCCGGAAATCGAATCGCGTTACGTGGCAGCGAGCTCGGACAAGAACCTTGAAAACCTTGGAAACCTCCCCCCAGACGACTACGAGAAAATTCGAATTTTTTTCTTTTCCAGCGCATCTCGTTGCGTGACAGTGCAAAACGCAAACGAGCTCCGCACGTCGGTTTTTGTCGCGTTCGAGACCGGAGTCGAGTCGTACCAAGGTCCCTGGTCAATTTTCCACTCGACCATGCCTCGACATTGTCCGTAACGACTTTGTTACTGCGTTCTCTTCGGCGAGAAAAAAAAAGATCGGCTTTTTGGTGGATCTATGTATGGTTTCGTCAACCTTTAAACACTTTGATCTCGCTACTTCCCTCCGTTGGAACTCGGTGAAATCATTTAATTTTAATTTATTTACGGACGAGGATTTCTTTCGCACATACAGTCCCTGACCGAACGATCAGAACTATTTATCATTTTCAACACATCTTTTGTATGTATCTGGTAGAACTCGAATGGCTGAATGTAATTTGATTAATAATTTTTATTAAAATGCACGTCTATATTTTACTTTCAAATATGTTACGCGTAATATATTTGAAAGTATTGATTTTTTAATAATCAATCATTTCAATGTGTAATACACTGTTTTGTCATATTCCTTCCTTTCTCTAAATCTATTCGCTCGATATTCTAGCGTGAAAGATACAGCCGTCCTCAAGGAGTTAGTCTTCGCAAGATCAAGAATTTTATAAATACTCTTACTATTGATTTGTTAGTTGTAAAAGTGTGACAAGTGCAACATACTTGCTCTTGAAAATTTCAAAAATTCAAAAAAAAAAACACCGAAGAACTTTTCTCGGAACTAAATACTAGTCGTCTTGAAGATCGAAATCCCTTGAAACTTGCACTGCACAATTTTCTCTCGCCATTGTCATTCAACATCGAACATTATGGTTAAACAGCAGAATCTTCGGGATTTCTTGAATCGTTGTCGTTCAACTCCGATCTTCAAGGTTCAATGAAACAGCAAAAAAGAAAAAAAAAAAAAACAGAAAGAAGAAAATCATACAGCAAATGGATAACCTCGATCCTCGAGATTATGATGGATCTCCAGTCACCAGAGAAAAATTCATTTTCCATGAATTCCGAAGGCGTTCGACGGCTGAAGATATCATTGCTGTAAAAACATCTTCGGAAAAGATGATCTCAAGCTTTATAAAATATTGTACTTTACACGTTTCGCGAGCCTCGCGGACTTTCTGTTCTACGACGTTTAAACGCTTGAAAGTATCGATGATTTCACATGCGAGCGTGTTTACTTACTACTTTCGTCCATCGTCCCGGCGTATACTACCCTCGTTTCGGAACGTATCGGAGCCTTGTCGGACGATCGGCAGTGCGCCGCGAAGCTGGTTGCACGGAGCGGAGCCGAGAGGGATGCTCGAAGAAACGAACGTAAGCGTAGAATTCGGTGGCGAAAGAGAGACGCGGAGTGGATGAAGCGAGAGAGACGGCGAGCGTGGGGGGAAAAAGAAAGGAAAAGAGGAGCAGGAGGAGAAGGAGGAGGAAGAGAAGGAGGGCCTCGTTTTTCATTTCTTTCCGCGAGCACGGCGGACAAAGGCCATTGTGGAGGATCCTATTGTGGAGGATTAACGTATGCACGCGTGTACGCATACGTCGAGAGAGCCGATATGGATGTGCGCGAGCGCGCGCCCCGACCGATCGCGAACATTCTCATCGCACCGTCGTGGAATCCGGGTTGACCCATGGGCGACGGCGTTGCATATTTATAAACGATCCGAAGGAAACGATCGCTACCGTTTTTTCCTATCTTTATTTCTTCCCTTCTTTTTTTTTGCGGCATATTCATTTACTTCTCCCTCCGATTCTCCACGTCGAGCATCATGTTCATACATCCATACGTACGTACGTACACACAACATGGGTCTCGTCAGATCGACTCGGACGAATCGGCTAGTAGCTGGCCATCGTTCGAAGGATAGCCGATCAGCGATCGGAGCGGGGTGACGTGACGAGAATCGGCGAGCGATGTCGGATGGACGAAGAAGAACGGAGAAGAACAGGCCAGGAGTATACGGGTCGCGAGGCAGCGTGGCACGGCGTATGCCATATGGCTAATGGCTTCCGCGTTGCTAAGCATCATCGATAGCACCGACATCGGCGGTGTCAAGGATCGGCGTTCGTGGCTCTTGTTACGGCAACGGCACTTACCTCGACGACGCTCGTGTCCGCTCGCTTCGCGGCAAAGGAAAAATGTTTCGTCACCGGCTAGAAGAATTCTCGAGGTTCGCGACGATAGAAAGATTCTTCTGTTTCCGTCGTGCGTTCCGACGGAACCGACGATACTTTTGGGTGAAAATAGGCGAAACGGAAGTAGAAGCTTGGCGATTCGCGTCGAGAGGAAATCGCGATCCATACGATGGGGATTGAATAGAGATTTTAATTTAATTCAATTTATTTTTTAGTGTGAAGAATAAGACACGACTGATATTTTTATATTATATTATACGAAATATAATATATATTTTTGTAAGATGAGATTTCTGAGCGGGGATATAGAGAACATATCTTGGGACAGATGCTATATTTGTATGATAAAAAGTACAATAAAATAAATACAGATTAATACGATAAATACGATATTTGTAATTTAATTACACGTATAATATAAAAGTACAAATTATGTTGATACGCAATATGCAATATAAATTTGCGATAAATACAATATAATATAATTAAATACATAATATAATTAAATACAATAAAGACACTGTAATATTGATATATTTTATTATAAAATATGCATGTATACACGATAATCCGCGATAAGTACTGAATGTTAAAAAATAAAGTTGTCCTAAGACTTTTTTAAGTTGCAGTGTACATTGAAAAATATAAACATGTGTGAAATTAACTCGAATAAAATGAAAGAAAAATATACACTAATATGTTAATTCGCACAGATGTAACTTATGTATCTACAATTGTAGATACTTAAGGTGATGTAGGAGTAGAAAAAGTTAAATCATTTATTTTATGTGTTCAAGAATAAAATATTTCATTCGTTGCAAGTTTTTGAAACTATAGTATTTTATTAGGACGGATGTTGAAAATCTATGGACTTTACGAATGAAGTTATTTCATTTAATACTGTCGAATATATTATATTAATTAATGTTATCAAATTTAATATTGTGAAATTTCAATTCGATTGACATATGAATTGACATGTTGTTAATATCATTGTTAGAAATAATGAGACACATACGTTCAATGTTTTGTTACATATTATTAACACATTAATGTGTTACATTTGTGGTTGAAACGTGTGTGTGTGTGTGTGTGTGTGTGTGTATGTTAAAAATTGAAAGATTCTAGCTGCAATATTTAAGTTGAAAATTTTTTTTAGGAAAAATATCCCAAACAAAGAAGAAGATATAGTTGTGCAACAAAATATCAAAAGTTGTGCAACAAATCTTCCTTCAATTTACTTACATAATTCAAATTCAACATTTTCACGCTAAAACTATTTCATCTGCCGGATATTTATTCAAAATACTACAACATTTCATTTTGAACAGTATATTCTCACGTAATTGTGCATTCTTCAATTTTATTGTTCACATCCAAGTATCATTCCAAACAGTCTAAATCATTTCAACGATATTTAACGTTCGAAATACTTTTTCCCCAAGTTTCCCAGCGCGATAGGATCGAGAAGAAGATTTCTAGGAAAAATCGACGGAAGCTTGGTGCTCGGTTCACCTCGAGAGGAGAGGCGTTTGTCGCGCGGGTAGAATCGGAGGATATTTCTGGGGCAAATCGGCGCGAAGTAAAAGCCGGGCGTGCTCGGCTCGTCCCGGGAGAAGAATGGCGAAGGGAGCAGGAGTAGATTAATCCGCTGGCATTAATCCACGTTTCAATTAATTATCCCGCTGTGACGCAAGGGCCTGGCTTCCCCTAATTAGGCGTGTCCGCTCGTCTCGCGCGTTCCAGAGTCGAAACCTTGCACCGCTTTTCGTCGCTTCTTGTTCGCGAGCCTTGTTCCACGGGACGGTGTCAGCTAGTCAGCAATTTGCCAACGCGAGACCACCGGCTCCGGCGCATTTATAACGGTGAAATTTCAAAGTATTTCGCCGCCAAGTACTCGTTTCTATCTGTTCCCCTCTGGTCGTTGGCGACGTTAATCGTCGTCGCTCGAACTCGAACGAATTTCCTCGCGAGACGAATGTCTCTGTGTACGCTTGCGGGATTGTCCAGTCGTCGCGTTCTTCGTTCATCCTTCCTCTTTGACGAATTGCTCGTTTGTTACATTTCGACATTTTTTTCGTTTAATAAACACATTGTAATTTCGGCCGACACTTGGCTTTCTTGCAACGTTTTTGTGAAAGGAAACGGAGTAACAAAATCTGCTTCACATGCAACGAGAGACAAAACGAAGCGAAATTCTTTGAATCTTGTTGTGTACGTATGTATTGTATTTTAATTTTAATTTCATTTCACAAGGGGACAAAGATCGAAATCACGACGAACGTAGCCGAAAGTGAATAAAATTAAATTTAGCAGACAACAAAATAAATGATTTAATTGTGAGGAATAGATTAGAATAACAAATGAACATTAACACTTGAAACTGTCGAAATTGTCGAAATGATCGATTCGTAATTTTTGTTGGAAATTTTATACACGTGAAGCAATATATCCCTCATGGGATGATTTTCAAATGATTATAAATAAAAGCTCTTGTGCTTTATTTATTGTAAAGTTTGCAATCTATACAGTTTATAATACTCTATTCTTATTGTAAAATTTCCCTATTTTCCTTTTACTTTGACGTCTTTGATGGAAATTTTACGTAGTTAAATTGGTACGCAACAAATAACGTGAGCTAGTTTAGTAATTGTTGTCCATCGTGCATTAGGCCATCAGACAATTAAATAAACAAAACTTAACCCTTTGCGGTCGAGCGCTTTTTCAAATGCGGTTCTCGCTGGGTCGAACAAATTTTGTTGAAGAAAGTGATATCATGCACTAAAGCGTTAAATACACGAAGTTAAAAATATTTTGTTTAATGGAATTTTAGACTTTATTAGAGAACAACAATAATAATTATTTTATAATACACAAATATGTTTTAGTTCTTGTATTTTTTCAGAGTGTGAATAATAATAATACTCGTCGTTTTCTAGGCGAAATAATTTCACTGCCGCTTCTGTTATCACTATCACTGTTATCTGGAAAATTCAAATTTACACAATTTTCTTTTAGTGTTTCATCGTCGTGAATACCGAGGCACAAACTCGTTTTCACTTCTGCCAACATAGTTATCGTCAATAAAATCTTCTTTTTCCATATTTTGCATACATATTTTGGAGTTATAAAAAAACTAGTGAAACTTATTTCGATTTTAGCAAATGTAAACTGAAGTCATCGATCAAAGCAAGACAGTGATATCTCTATGCCTGCGTTTAACATTTACTCATCGTCGTTATTTATTGCAATTCCTGCAAAACGAAAAGCAAAAAAAGTAACGGTTTACAAAGTGTACTGCCCAATAGTAGCTACCACAAAGTATTGCCAAATTGAAAAAAAAAAACCTATTGACGGTATAGATAACGAAATTATTTTCTGTCGCCTTTGCGGCGACATTCGTCCGTCCGGAAACAAAAAAACTCGGAAGAAAAGGAAAGAACGAAAGAAAAAAAAAAAAAAAAGAAAAATCTGAGAAGAAATTCGGCCGCGCCGTCTCGAGCGACGCGGCGCCGACGCTCCGCGCCGCGGTATTTATGGTAATCCCGTCGATGCGTTTTATCGACAATAGAGGAACGATACCGCAAGTATTAAAAGCCTCCTCTCTGTCAACCCTTTCTTCGAGCCCTCGGTCTCTCGGGGGATGCACCCTATCATCGGTACACTCTCTGTCCCTCCCGGGGGAGACAACGATGCCCGTTCGTTTCTCTCCCCTACTCCCTCGGCGGCCACGTAGAGCCTCTGCCTCTCCTGGCTCTACCGCCACTCGCCGCCCTTACCCGTCGCCGCGCTTGAATCTCAATCGCTCGCAAAAAATCTCATTTATCCATTGTGCGCGGCGCGCGAGAACGGGGAAAGTAGCAGAAATGGGAAGGGGGGGGAGAGGAGAAGAAGAAGAAGAAGAAGAGACGTCCGGAGAGACGAACGAACGAAGCCGCCGGGAAGGAACAGGTCTACCTGTTCATTCCGCTCCGGTGTCCGTTTCCTTCCAACTATTATCCCGCGCCCCAGCGACTCTCGCTGGCTCGTGCGGCTTTGGCAGCCCGCTCCGCGTTGTAAAACGTGTTTATTAAGGTATCGCCTTTCGTCCTTTATTTTCAGCGGGATCGGTGGTCGGGGGGGGGGATCTCCGCGGTACGGAGAGAGATCTCGTGGCTACGGGAGGAAAACCGGATCCTATCTACTTCTGGGATAGGACCGTCCATCCCTTACTGTCGGGGGTCGAAACGATTGGTTGTAGTTCATTAGGCCGGCTGACGCGTAAAAGGAACGTCCGTGTTGTTGAAGAATTTCGGCCAGCCGCGAAAGTCGTTGACGACAGCGGTGAATTTAACAACGCGACAGATTTCAACGAAGACAATCGACGATCGAACGATTAATAGACATGATAATTTAATTGGTGTTGATTAATTAAAATTAATGGATATTTGATAAATTAGTTATTAATTCTCTATGTAGATAAATATCGTTTGGAGAATATCTCGAGAGCTTCCAAGATGGATCTCAACCTCGACCGCGACGAGAGACGAGAACGAGCCAGAAACGTTTGTACATGCAACTGTGAACGAACGGTTGGTCGCGCGACGTCGCGTAAATACACGCGTGTCGTCGGCCATATATACATACACGATACGGAGTGGACTTACGCGCGTTCACGCGCCGAACGTGGACGAACGTTGAGAACGAAAGAGCACGATGAACACACACCTCGCGAGTAACACGGGCACACAACCAGAGACAGAAACAGAAAAAGAGAGAAGAAGGGAGAGAGGGAGAAAGAGAAGGAGAAGAGACACGTAAGGGGTTGAAAAACATCGAGGAACAGAGTAGGGCAGAGAGACAGGAGATATAGAAGCAAGCGCAGGAGGAGGAGACGCGCGCGACGGAGAGACGAGGTGACGAGAGCAGGTGGAGGGAGTTTTGGCACGGGGTGCGAGTTTCGAAATCGGTGGCTCGTACTCTCCGCCTCGCCACTCTGTCTCTCTCTCTCTCTCTCTCTGCCTCTCTCTTCGCGCGGTTGCACCGCGAGAGAACCGCAGGGATGCGAATGAACAGATTAAGGGATGATCCTTTACCGCGGTAGGGCGTCCTGTCGGTGTCGCTAACAGGATTGACGATTAACGTGTGGGTGGTTAGTATGCAACCGCTTTCACCGTTCCCATTCACCGCGGGGACAAAATCTTCGCCGGATGGGAAGCCGCCGATGGTCCGTGAATATTTAATGACGCCCGTTGCCCACGTTTCCAGAGGCAAAAGTCGCGATTCCCGAAGCCCGAATTCCGCGAACGATGCGAGCGAGCAAAGCCAATTGGTAATATGGTAAAGCCGCGTTTACGTTGGACAAATACGTCGTTTCGATCCGTTCTCGATCTTCGAGATCGTTTTATCGATTAAACAATTTAAGTACTGTCGTCATTTGACGTGGCTAGTGCACAGCGCGAACAGATTTTACGTGATTAATTCTTTTTCTCGTGCCGAGACAATTGTTGAAGGAAACAATCGTTCGGGAAAAGAGTGAGAAGAAATATATGAGTTGGTTAGAGAGTGGATGAGAAAGCAATTTTGCAAAATTCGAATATCGTCGATGGTAATTAAATTCGAATTTTTTTTTTTTTGCGCCTAATGTTTGCGAAAATGTTGCGCCTAATAACGATACCAACAATCTCGCAACGTGCTTATCAATCACGTAAATATCACTCAAATGTCGTAAAACGTGTACCAAGCCTGTCGAAACGAAAACAGACCACGCGCGAGTTTTTCACCGAGTTCGACGTGACTTCAGACTCTTCCTCCGGAAGCGCGTACACGGTAGCTGTCACGGTTACGGGGTGATTTCGTCCGGTTCCCTTGGGGAAACGCGGTTGATTAATGCTCATGCAATTCATTGGACGAGACGTTGAAGGTATAGGATCTCGCTGACCCTCGGCACGGATCCGTTACCGTGAACAGGTATGCGAAACCGGGCTGGCCCGGGCCGCGACGCGACGTTCCAACTAACGGGCGGTTTTTGTTTCTCACACGAAGCAAAGGGTACGATACCTATTGTTTGCACCTAGCGCAGAGTAATTACCTTTCAGGATCTTTTTTCGGTGGTTCTCGGCTTTCTCTCTCTCTCTCTCTCTTTCTTTCTTTCTTTCTTTCTTCGTATCGTCGCCAGTCGTTCGAACCACACCAGGGGGATGTTCTTTATTCTACCTTGCCTCATCGCGTCCCGTCGCCCCTCTTCGACCGATCCGGCTTCTCTTCCCTTCGGCTTGGAAATTCCAGGCGTTCTGTTCGATGGATACTTCGTAGATATTTCGCAGCAGGGAAATTAACCCCCTCCGACATTTGGAGGCGGTAAAATTCCGGCTTCACGTTCGGTTAATCTTGGAATCTTTCGTTCGATTTCATCCTATTCGGATGATTAATTGAAAAGTGGGTGACTCTGCGCAGATAGGAACAAATCGACAGCGAAGAACGAAAGAAATTTCTTCGTCCAAGACTCCATTATAAATCCATAAAAATTGCCTTGACAATAACATTTTCGACTCGATTTTCTCGCAAACGAAGCGTCGTATTATTTAATTCGTCTAATATATTTAATTTAATAATTAGTTATTTAATCAGTACTGACTTCATTAATTGTTAATCCTCGTGCGTCCCTTGTGTCAGTTTTACAGATTTCTCTCACATAGAAACCGTGTAAGATCAACGATGTAACATTGAAGTGTTATCAATCGAGTAAAAATTTCATCTGCTCCTCAATACTGTTAATAAGTACTTACTTTCCTCGTCGTATGAATTTTTCACCGCGATGATTTGACATTCGAGAGAACAAGTCGAAACGCGTAATACAATATAATTGAAACACGTGCGGATACTTTCGTATTTTCCTCGCCCACGAAAAGGAAAGAAGACCACGGGAAATTGCTGTTCCGCGGAAGAAAGTGAGCTAGGAACGGGGCAAAGCCACGGTGCAAAGAGGGTGGCATTATATATATATA
>WIUT01005608.1:0-14698 GCA_010645135.1 Tetragonula clypearis | reverse complement strand
AGGTTAACCTGCAATGACGTGTCACGCACGTCGAGAATTGTTCCAAAATTGCTATGTTTTCTCAGTTTTAAGTATATCTAAATATAACCCAGGCAAAACAAATAATAAATCTATTACTTTTTCTTAATAATAATTTCTATCCAGCGATATCATACCGACGAGTTCAAAAAGAATTATTATGTATAGTTTGGTCACTCGTTATGCTCCGTGCCAGCGCAAGAGATTAACTCTGTGATCGGTCAACAATATGTTAATTACGTGGTGCGTTAGGGATTTTTAAAACTAAAGTCAAAGTTCAAGGTGGCAACGCCGTGGCAGATGGCGGACCATGGCAGCAGCAGTATACACCGCGTGTTGTTCGAGTGCTGATTTATTCTGTATCCAGCGGGACTTCGTGCCGAGTTTCAGTGGTAACGCGGTTAGTTGGAATAGCAAGGACCGTTGCATACGAACAAGGCGGCGAACAGTTGTGATTCCGCGATGATGAAATGTACACAGGGCGGGCACGCTCGATATCCCTCGCTGGATATAGTAGAAACCTGCCGAACTCGCGGGACCTTCACTGACTGCGAAATCGCATCGGGGCCCCTCTGCCCCGCAGTGTTCGCCGTTCCTCCGGAATTGGCCCCTCTAACTCGCGCTAATTTCTCCTGAATCGCGCGCATTTGATGAATTACGCTGCGTCAAAGGAAACGCGCGCGTTTCCGCGCTCCGCCTTTGAATACACTCATCGTTGAAACTACGTATCTTCCGATCTTACGCATTGTTTCTCTTGCGTACACGCGTAATCTCCTGAATTCGTTAGGCGAAACTTTCGTTTGCCTCTGTACGATTTCGCCTGATTTCTCGCTCCCTTTGTCAGCGCGTTCGAATGCACAGAGACGGAATTTGGGAGGAGTTTGTCGTGTAACTTTCGTTCGTTTCGTTCTTTCGTTTGACACCGGCGAGTCCGATTGAGCTATTTCAGTTTCGAGTAATCGTGCGATTTAATATCGTGAATTTATTTAAAATATTTTTTGGCATTGTGAATCGTTTGAAAATTCATATCGTTAAATGTATGACGGTGAATTGATATTGATTAATGTATATTATGATGCAATATAAGATGACATAAGATTATAATATTAGGTTAGGTTATTAGGAACGTGTAATATTATAATGATATTTAATAAATAATATTATGTGAAATAATATTATGATAAATAATGTTGTGCATGTTTAATTATTTCTTGAAAAATTCATAAAGGATTATAGGACGAAAGACGTAATTTGTATGGGAAAATATCAAGCGTTCTTGAATCTCTTCAAATCGTCATTAATAATATTAAAAAAAAAAAAGAAATAGAAGTTGATGATGGTAACCTTATTGAGAAGAAACGAAAACGAAATTTTGCATTAACATTCTCAAGTCATTATATGGGATTACTAATCGATGTAATTACTCGCAAAGGCAAATGAGATTTTTAAAAGACGATCCAGCAGTTCAAGTAAAGCGAGAAACTTGAAATCGTGTATTTTTGTTTTTATCATTTCGAAACATTTGTTTCAAACAATTTCTCGCGAGAGAATTAAAAAGGTACGCGACAAATTTTCCCGATTGGCGTTTAATGTTGCACCAACCGCATATTATTGTGTAGGATAGATTATTAGTACGTTTGTCAACGCAGTTTATCAATTACGATTAAAAAGAAATTAATTACCCTGAACAGAAGAGCAAACATTTAACAAAAACAGAAATAAGTCAAGTCCAAGCGATTGCCGATGCAGCTGGGAACTGCTACATAAAACCAGTTTATTGATCACACTAGTTGCTCAAGATTAATTTAGCGTGCAACGCTCACGGCTAGAGCGCCATCGAGGTTAACCGGATGAGTAAACAGGAACAGGATCAGGAATTATAACACAACACGTATTGGAGTTCAGCTGCGAACGCCTAACTAACAACTAAATTTTTACGCGTTTTTTGTCCGTGCTCGCGTAATTTCAGACTATTTTATCCGGTTTTTGTACCGCTGCTCGACGTTTCGCATGTGCGCTCGCCCTCCACTTGGTTTTACAGTTTTATTTTTTTATTATCGTGCATTTTACGCGATTTTTTTCCCATGGTAAAAGCAAAAAAAAAAAAAAAAGAAAAAAAAGAAGAAGAAGAAATAGGAAAAGAAAGAAAGAAAGAAAGAAAAATTTAGAGGGAGATTTTGATAGATTGAACGAAGTGTACAGCATGTATCATTAGTAGAGTGAAACGAGAAGAGCGAATCTGGAATTTCTTTAAGTGTGTTTCTAAATTTATTTGAAATTCGCACGTCACTGCTCGTCGAAAAGTTGCGACACCTTGAATTCGTACAATCGTTTAAATTTGCTTTGAAACTCGCTTAGAACGTAAACTCCAAAATTGAATTAAATTCCGTAAAAGTTAAATGATCGATAATTAGTTCTTTTCTTTTTTTTTTTATTGATTCTATTATTTTCTATGCAAGTTTCCAATTCTGTCGAAGTAGAACAATAAAGTAATAAATGATAAATTATCATTTCTTGTAATGCCTTTTCGTGAAGCTTCTCAATAAAAACTTTCTTCTTTTTTCAGCCAAATTCTAGTCAGCCTCTTCTTGATAATAGCCTAAAAAAAAAAAAAAAAAAAAAAAAATGCGTAATTCTTGCAATTTCTAGCCGTTTTTAACGATCCTTTTTAACGAGCAGCGTTTTTTTTAAATTTAAAAATCTACCTATATCGCGATGATATATCTAGAGAATCTGTTTCTCGTCAAAGAGAACAGCGGGATTAATGACGTGACGAGTTTTTTCCCGCTCTTTTTTCTTTACAAATCTCCACTTTGAAATAGAAAATCATTCGCGAGGATGAAAGAGGAGGCATTTAACTCGGCGGGTAAAGCTCGGACAGCTCTGTTCTGATACTTTGTTCTTATCCCGGGTGTCACTGTTATAAAGGCAGAAAGAGAGAGAGAGAGCGAGAGAGAGAGAGAGAGAAAGAGAAAGAAAGAAAGAGAAGTTTAGAAAGGGATCAACAGAGCTAACACGATTTCCCTATTTTTGCACCCCGTCCTTCGAACAAGGCCAGGACGTTTTACACGCCGCGTTTTTCTCCGCGTTGAAGTGGTATATATCTCGTCTGGACGAGCGTTTTCACCGGCATTTCACACGCTGCGTGTAAAACTAAACACTGTATCGCGTTTTGCAGCGTATTTTGTTTTTCGGCGTGCGACACGCGACACGCGACACGCGACACGGGGCAAGCGACGTTTCACGAGCGTGTCAGAGGATGTCAGAACGTGTTCTACGCTCGTCGGAGCCAGTTGCAAAATGCATGCGTACAGGGCGGAAAGAAAAATTTATCCGTGGCTATCATAGACGAGTTCCACGCCTTCGATTTGATGGAAATAATCTGCTGCAAAAAAATCGATCTTGACCTTAAACTTCAGAAGTCAAAAAAAATCTTTTCTCTTCTTGCATCGTATTCTACTCGCTAGGAAGGTAAAACTTTTCCAAGGAACGATAGGTCGCAGAACCTGACAGTTCTCTCGAGAAATGACAAATATGTTGCGGGCGCTGCGTTCTAACAGCGACTTTACGCGTTCTGGACGCGCGGATGTGACGCGTTGTATTTCGAACAATGTTAACAGTTAGTTTTATCATTTGGTTATTTAGACTTGATGCTACAACTATGATAAATCAAACGTCAGCGAAACCTAATACGAAAATTACGTAAACATGGACATCCACGCGTCTAGAACTATAAAGTCGCTGTTAGCACGCACACGTCCGCAGTGTCAAATGACGAAGAAATTTTTTCGTTATTTTTCGGAAGAATTTCGAAATTTTAAAAAGAATTTTTGCGGCAGGTTCTTCACATGTATTTCCATCAAATCGGACATATGTAGAATTCATTACGGATAAACTTTTCTTTCCATTCTGTGTATAGTTTCTGTTTCGGGGAAGAAAACGCGACGCGTAGGAACGCT
The DNA here is from genome assembly GCA_010645135.1 of Tetragonula clypearis. NCBI lineage: Eukaryota > Metazoa > Arthropoda > Insecta > Hymenoptera > Apidae > Tetragonula > Tetragonula clypearis. Next base: position 10,721 of record WIUT01005608.1, on the reverse strand, counting down.
CGCCTGAAAGGACATAGGTGAGACCTTTATATTGATCACGTTAGAGTGTATAGCATTAAAAAGCCAGACAAAGTGGCATAGATTTCTACTTTCTTGAATTTAAGCCTGACAGTAACTGAATGCGTACTGATTACCGTGTGATTAATAATTCGTCTTGTAACTAGGTAACTTTAATCTCACGTTAGGGAAATGTGTTGAGTGTTAAATATTCCATGTGAGTGGGTGTAATATATACAGGGTGTTTTCGAAATAGTGGTACAACCGGCTAGCACCGAGAAGGAAAGGATGAATTTTTTTCGATTGAAGAAAGAGAAAAGGTAAACCGAGAGAGAAAAAGAATGAATTTTTTCGATTTAACGCTTCGTTTTCGAGTTTGAAAATTTATTTTAATTCTAGACGAAGTACTTGAATTTGACTAGTTCAATAAGAAAATAAGGAAATGAGAAAAGAAAAACGTAGAATAAAATTTTTTTCATTTCACAGCTGCATTTTTAAGAAAATAGACTGAACGTGTTTGTAATACGCACCATACAGTCTATTGTAATATATAATTATTGTATTGCACAATTATTAATTATTATATTATACATGTGTACTATATATAATATAATATTATATATCTATACGCGTGTAATAAAATATATATGAAATATACATAATACAAAATACATAGAAACATAAAATATTATAGTGTTTAGGAAATGGAGAAGACAAATGGTCTGTCCAGAGTCCTATCTTCTTTCTTTATCATATTCGCAAGGGCCATCAATCCGCGCGAACGTATCGCAGTATATTAATTACGTCTGGCGTAATCGTAAATCCCTGGAGAAAGAGAGAGAGAGAGAGAGAGAGAGAGGGAGAGAGAGAAACGAGAAGGAAAAACTCGGTCGGGGCGACATAATAATCGTAGCAGGTGCTTTCAAGCTTGAAAGCGAATCGCAATGCGATTTCGCGGAAACGCGAATCGATGCACGCAGCGTGAAGTTTTAATGCTCGAAATATCGCAGCTGTTGTGATGTCGCGCTTTCTGCTTGCCGAATCAATTATAAAAAAAAAAAAATCCCTCCCCCTCCTCCAGCCCGTGGAAACATGAAATAGTTAATGCCGCGTTACGTCGAAAACACTTTACCGAAGAAATTTATTTCTTCTTTTTTTTTTTTTATTTCTTTCCATTTCCCTCTTCCGCCGCGGTTCTCCATTTTCTTGATTTTTTTCCCCCCGCGTTCGTTCGCTCGTGGCCGCGTTATTATTTCACAGCGGTCTACGTACGTGCTAAAATTGTGTTTCTGTACAGAAAATTGTGTATTCCGTATTCCGCGGGACGATAACGCGGTCTCGAGGCTTTAACAGTACGCGCTTTTGAAAATGCACGCGACTATTAGATATGTATCGCAAGGGCGTGCGTAATCGATATAAATATATATATATATAATTTACGATAATATAAAAATTTACATCGAAAACTGGATCATCGATTTAGCTTTGTTTTCGAATTATAAAATCTCGACAAGGTTCTATAAGAACCAGTTCAATGATTAATATGTGCAAAACGAAAAGTGTTAACACTTTACCGACTGTGTATTAGCGGCGAATAGTTAGCCGATTAATAGGCTACCGATTGGTAAAGTGTTGAAATACGTTAGCCGATTAATAGGCTGCTTGTCGGTAAAGTGTTAAAATAAAATAAAATAAAGTCTTAAAATAAAAAGATAACTCGTTAGATAAAATCTACTTAAACAGGCAAATATTCGCGCGTCATTTCGTTAAAAAAAAAAAAAAATAAAGAGATTTTATCCCATTTTATCGCTTTTAAGGATTAAGTAAGATCAACTGTCATCTCAAGTCAAAAATTTTTAACGTAATGTATTACAAGAATGTAATTACATTCTGTAAAGAAAGGGAAAATATTAGCGAAATGTAATAATTTGTATTTCGTGTGTTGGACGTTGTAAGCCGAGAAGTAAATCGTAAAATAGCAAGACGAAGTTGCTCCGTAGGAAAGTTTCCTTTTCGAGAAAATTGGCTTTCCAAATCTCTTGGGTGTACAATCGGTTGAAGTATCTCGATGACTTTCGAGTCAAGTAGTGCTATGCCACGGTTCGATAGAACCGTAATATATTATGTATCATATGCTCATGCTGGAAGCTTACAATCTGCATGTAGGTATGTGCACACATGTACGTATGATTCCCGTACCAGAGTGACAAAGTAACGTTTCAACGTGTATTCGAAACATTTCTCGAAGAAATATAGAACTTTTATTTGAACTTTTTATTTAAAACCTTTTATTTTAAAAAACGTGAAGTACAATTACTTTTTTTTTTGCTTTAAAGATAAATAAACTTTCAACTGGCCAGAAATTTGAAATCACCATGCGAATCATCTTAGAAGGATTGAAGAAGAACATTTAAGAAATTAAACGAGCATTGACGATTCTTCGAATCGACGACGAAAAGAAACTTAGTATGCAAAACAAGCAAGAAGCGATTTCAAATTTTTGACCGATAGTAGAGATAAACTAAAGAATTTTCCGCTAAACACGTAAAAAAAAGGCACGCTTCGCGCAATGAAACGCAGTGCAACTCGAACGATCTCTTTCATCCGTTTGTATAAAATTTGCAAAAGAAAGCGAAGCCTGGTCGAACAAACGGAAGCACTCTCGCGGAGAGCGAGGATAAGAAACTTTTTTTCGACGGAATTTACGCGTTGGCGGAAACTGAAGAACGAATTAATTATTACCGGTATATTACGTGTTCTTTATTTTTGCTTGCAGAACGAACTACCGTCCCCATGCTTGACAGTGCCTTTCCTGGGATCACTTTAGGTGAGTTCGGTCGTCGCCGAGTAATGGGAATTTCTCTATGAAAATTTCAGCCAATAAGATTGTTTACCTTCCATCTCGTTCATAACGCTTTGCCATCGCCGATGTGATTCAAAGCATCTCTACACTCGCGTTATTATCGACCGATACAGAGCACACTTGCATTTTAAAGGGGGATCGATAGCTCGCGAGGGGGGACTTTTGAAAGAGTCTCGAGGAACACCCACGCGAAAAATACGTTCTCGAATCCATCGTAGAACGTAGGAAGGGCCAAGTTTCGTAACGAGTTGACGAACTTCATCTATGTTGGTTACATTAGTTTGTTTCGATAGAACGGCAATATCAGATTCTGCTGCACGTTGTCTTGAAATTTTACCATAACAAGGTGTCCAAGTTAATCCTTTAAGCGTTTAAAATTAATTAATTAATTAAAGTTTAACATTGAACGAGGAGGCATTTAACAAATTCAGAATATATGTAAGTATATATAAATAAAAAAAAAATATATGTATATAATATACATTAAACGTACGTGTAATATATTGTAATATGTTACGTTTTTTGAATTTGTTGAACATTCAAGATTGTTCTGTATATACGTTCAGTATATACGTTCAGCACTGTAGTATGGACTAGGCACTCAAAGGGTTAACAAATTTAATTTAATCAATAAAGTAGGAATGTGAAATTCCGGTTGCATGTTTGTTAGAACTTTGCCGTACAAGAATAAGAATAAAAGAAATATTCTTGCCAAGTTTCGCACGGAGTTGAAAAATTTTATCGATAAACTAAGAAAGAAATGTCAAATTCTTGTTGCGTGTTCTTCAGAGTTTCAACGTAATAAAAAAAATAAAAATAAAAATAAGATTTACATCGTTCGTAAAGCGTAAGCGAAGTTTACGTTTCGTATTAAATTAACAAAGTAATGCGACGTTGAGTCGTTGATAAAACAGCAATGGGAAATTCTGTTGTACGTTTTTCAGAATTTTACTGTTTTCCTCATTTCGTAAAACCTTATTTTCGAGCTTGGCGTTATCTATATCGGCAAGCGTGACGCTAGTCCTTCGATAAAATAGAAATATCAAATTCGCGTTGCATGTTTCTGATAAACAGAAAAGAAAGAAAATTTCTCCCCTGAAAATACAGCGAAGTCTGAATTTCGTATTCACTTACCTGTGACACATTAATTCGTTGTTAAACTAGGAAATTCGATATACATTCTGTTGTATGTTTTCGTAAAACGCAGAAGAGCTCAATTTTTATGTCATCCATATTGTCATCTATAGTGCGCTATCTATAGCTATAGCGTGACTCTAGTTCTTCGACGAGACTTGAAATATCAAGCACGGTTTTTTTTTCAAGAATTTCACCAACAACAACAAAATTTTGCTGTTGCGTACATTTTCCTCGCTCTGTGTATTTGTCCCTGGCGAATCGATATTTTTTCGAGCCAGCAGACTGCAATGTTCGAAGGCTGCACGTAAAAGCACGTAAAAAGGGGAGAAAGTTAGACGAAACTTGGGCAAATTCGAATGAGAAGAAGAAGATATAGAAAGACACCTCGTGTCGATCTCACCCTCAACAGCAAACGTATTTTACATTCGCTTGGAAATTTCTCTCCAGACAGAGACAGAGGGAAGAGTTTCTTTCTATTATTATTATTTCTTTTTTCTTTGCCACGTTCTATAGAGTGTTCTTTCGTTCGACAGAGATACGTCTAAAAGTTGACAGAAGAATATTCAGAACCGTGGATACAGTGAGGGAAACGTACGCACGTTCGCGAGTGTTTGATAAAAGGGAAGTTCACTCGGAGAAAATAGTTATCAGGAGACTTCCTTCTGCTAACGTTGTGCGCGAGACAAGCGGGCGATTCGATAAAAGAAACTTCTTATCTTCTGTGTTATACTTTTACAGTGGTACAGACAGATCTAACGTAGATAACTACTGGGGAGACTGCGTACTGAGACTTGTGACTTTCCGGAATTTAATTCCAACTTCCCCGGAGATCGACGATTTGATCTAAATCCGTGGCTGAACTTCCGTTCGCCGACACTGTATGCACATACATAAGTAGGTATATTTGCTCGGTAGTTAGTTCCAGAAGTTCTTCCCATCCGCAGCCGTGCCTCTCTTGCATGCATATATTAAGGAAAAAGGAAAGTTACGCTACTTCTCTCTCTCTCTCTCTCTCTTTTTTTATTAATTTATTTTATTAATTTGCCTAAATATCCGCAGTCGACGAAAATATTCGAAAATATCTGTTATCTGGACATTCTTACGAATTATACGAAACACTTTGGGAATTTCATTAGCCACGTAACGAGACTCGATTATCGTAACGAATGTTGTTGAAATTTCGTAACACGAGTAGCAGGAACAGTTTTAGAAGTTCAGTATAAATATTTATTTCTATGGAAATATTCGAGCTCAGTTGCAGAAACTTTTACTCGAATCCATTACGTGTTGTATAATACATTTTGAAATTTCATTCAACTACGTTACATCGGGCTTGATTATTGCAACTAGTATTGGTGAACCTTCGAACTAGAAAGAAGAGCACCCAAAAGTATGTATAAATATCTATTCGCGAAAATGTTGGAGCAAAATTGTAGAAATTTTTTTTCTGAATACATCAGCTATATATGATATAACGCATTTGGAATTTTGAGATTTTATCAGTTCGAGACTCAAGTATCGCGACTGTTTTAAATTGGAATGAAATTCGAAAATCTATCCTCTTTAGATAATGTCGTAGGAAAAAAGGAATTTAAAGAATTCATTTCATTTTCAATTTATTGAATTTAAAGGATTTAATTTCATTCGAGCTTCTAAAGTATCTCTAACGCGAAGCGTCAGTTGAAATTCACATTCCATATGATTTCAATTTCTTTAAAAACTTCGATGATTTGCTCAACGATTGCACACCGTCGAGTTAATTTTTAAAATTAATCGACAACTTTCGTCGTGAAAGGGAGTAATTTGAGTTTCCAATTTATTAAAATTGAAGACGACTCGAAAACGACAAAGAAGAATTATTACGATTGATACGCGTGATTGAATAATTATGTGCATTATATATATAATAATAATAATAATCGTTACAACGCCATTCGATGTCATTAGACAGTTGATCCGAATACCATTTGAATATTGAAACACAATCGGCGCAGTTATTAGTTATCTCAGTTACAATTAGAAATTATACTTCAATTACATCTCGAATGATATATAATCGCGACATTATATTTCAATTACATTTTCCACGATATTTATAAAAAGGGGGAAAAAGTGATAATAATAATTATTATTATTATTATAACGCCATTCGATGTCATTAGACAGTTGATCCGAATACCACTTGAATATTGAAACACAATCGGTGCACAGTTTCAATCACATTTCGAGCAACGAAATTACAACGTTATTTACTTATCTCAGTTACAATTAGAAATTATACTTCAATTACATCTCGAGTGATATATAATCGCGAATTATGTTTCACTTACGTTACGAATTATGTTTCACTTGCATTTTGCACGATATTTATAAAAAGGGGGGGAAAAGTGCTGACCTCGGCAATATCGCGATAGTATTGGATGTTAAAGTTGTCGTAAGCTGAAATTTGTAGGAAAATCGAATAGTTTTTTGATAACCTCGCGTGGAATTCATATGAGGGAAGAAGCTGCGAGCTTGCACCGAGCGAGCGAGCAGCGCTATCGGAAAACAATTTTTCGATGCTGCTGTGCAAGAATCGAAGGCAGAAACGCCGATTCGACTAATTACGATGTCAACGGCTCGGGCTCGTCGTCGATTAATGCGGGATTTTCGATGGCCGATTCAACGCTGATCTCTGCTTTCGCTGCGTTTAGTTAAGTGTGTTGCGCAAGGGCTTTAGTTTTTCTCCTCCTCTCCTCCGTTTTAATTGATTCTCGTCGGGGCCAATGTAGCCAGCGAGCTTAATCCGAATTTATGATCTGCTAGATTTCTTTTTCTTTCTTTTTCTTTTTCTTCTTTTTTTTTCTTTTTTTTTTGAGCAAGAGTCAATAACTTCGCTACGACGATTATTTTACGACTTCATTCTTGGCGAACGTCTTATCAGTAATTTATTTCCCGATTGAAAGGTATCTGATCGATGAAATTTCAGCAGTTGTTATTAATATCTTAGTAATCCGAAATTGCCCGTTTCAATTTTCACCTTTTCGTTTAAAAAGTTCGATGCACGAGGCAGCTTCGAAAACGGAATTTTATAGTAATTCGACGAGTCAGTGGTAAGTGTGACAGAAGCTCAATATCAATATGATTAGTAATAATGATAAATCTAATAATCATATTAGTGGTAATCAATGTAGATTATTAATAACGGAGGATCTAAAAATTTTTAGAGCCTACCAACTCATTTGCGAGGTTGAAGAACCTGTCGCAGGTTTGAAATTGAAATTTAGAAGCGAGCGGATAGGAATAAATTAGATTTGAAAGCTTTAGAGATTTGAAAGCGTGTGCTTTCGGATGGTTGTATCTTACGCACGTCTCACAAATTCGATGATCTTCAATTTTGATTTCCACTCGAAGGACTTTCATTCGAAGGAATGCTTCCTTTGACAAGCTAAATAGCAAGTTTCTGATATTATTACTGTACGGATATAATTCAAATGATATTTATTATACTAAATAATAAAGAAAACGGGAACAAAACAACAAATGATAAATACAAGATACTACACAGACAACAATAATTCGAATAAACTTAAACGACACAATTAATATACAACACAAATTACTCTTTTGACCACACTCATTCAACACTCTTTTTCCACTCTTTGCTGACTCTCTTCACTTCACTCGCGCGACTTTCCTCTTTTTAAAAAGAAAAACGCTCAATGCCAAAGCTATACCTCTCACATCACATTCATACTTTTCATTTAGCAAACAGGCCATCTATTAACACTTTACCGACCGTGAATTAGCGGTGAATAGTTAGTCGATTAATAGGCTTACTATTTAACTTTTACCGGTCGGTAAAGTGTTAAAAGTAAAAGTAACTAAATATATAAACACAATAATTTCGATACTACATTATTATTATATTGTTTTATTATTTGGATATACATTTCGGAATTACAAGGAATGCAACAATTAAACTGAGAACTTCGATGGATAAAAATGTAACACCATCAAACAGAAATTCCAAATTCACTGACTTCTATAAAAGAAGAAAAAAGAAAATTCGAAGAATATTTACAAGAGCAAAAATAATAAAATTTTCGCCCGTCAGCAATGTAACTTCTAAATGACTAGGTTGATAAAAACGTAGTTCAATGTACAAAATAGATATCGAGAGAAAAATTGTAATATTATAAAATCAAAATACATTGAAAGTATATCGAAAAGAAAATAATTCGAAAATAGTAAAGTGCTAAATAAGACACGATAACAACAGTAAAAATGATAGTAAAATTTCGTGAAAATCACGAATTCTATGATATAATCGACGTAACAGCAGTCGAATTATAATTTAAACAGAAGTGTTTAACAATTCGTTAATCCCGCTATAACTTAATGTTAATGCTAATAGTTAAAACTGGTCGATGAAAGAAGATCGACCTGAAAATTCCAAGAAATCGTACGAACCAGAGTTGTACGATTAAACGAGTAAATTAAGTTCGCGAGTGACTTAATCGCGATAATGTAAAGCGCGGCCCATTCGGATGGTTAAAACAGTAATTAGTAGATTTGTTAGGGGAACCAGCGTCTTTAATTATAAGTTCCTAGCCGGTGGTTGTTGGAACGTAATGCGTAATGGATGGAATGATTCCGTACGAACCTCAAGCTCACTTCCCTCCCCCCGCCGGCCCCCCCCCCTTTTCCGTTCCCTATCAAATTACGAAATTCCTGCCAGTGTTCATTTAGCGCGTTTCTAACTTTCTGCAAGATTCCTGCAACTCGCCAGTAGCATTTCACGGGGCTAATGCCAGTTTTAAGATGCTTTTTGAGTCGTCGAAGTGTGTAGGTAATATCCTGAACTTTAATCAACTTCGCTGTATCACGTTAATTTCTTATTATCACGGTTGCTCTGTGTTAAACCTAACCTAAACCTCTCGGCATAGTTACTGAGATACTAACTTGCTTTAATAATGACTAACGTCGTCGACTGTTTTTTTTCTTTTTTTTTATTATTATTAATTATTCATTTTTCGCGAGACGAAAATTTATGTTGATAGTCGATTATTCAGCTTAAATTAGCGTTCATTTGTAATTTAAATATTTGACACGATTGAAATACGTAATTTGTTATAATGACGGGTAATACAATATTTAATGACAGTATTAATGGCATTAATTGTATAATTAAGATTGTTATTCGTATTATAGGTCAATATTTTATTAAATATTTATCAGTGTTATATCATATGTGTCTCGTTATAGTGTTGATGAAATTTTCGAAAAAGTTCAAGTTCTAGTATGATACGAGGAGTATGTTCGTAAAAGTTAGTTCCCTGTTCTAAGCATTCCTTTTAACGATAATGTTCTAAAAGTAATATTCTAAACACAATGTTTTGTTATTATTCGTTTACCTTTTTTGTTAAATTAATTAAATTTCATTGTATCAACTTATATTTTATATAAATTATTTACGAACAGTCGGCTATTCGTTATGTTGAATGGACGTTTGTTCATACCGTAATTATTAACGAATGTTCATTACACATTGTAGTATCAAACGTTTGTTACGATATTTAGCGAGAGTATCTGTAGGTATGGACTGATCATGTATTCAAGACGATTATTTGTTCTTTTCTAAACACTTACACAACGTAACATTACGGTATCATTGCCTCGTTACATGAAACATTCACGTCAGTTCAATGAATTTCAATATTTAGTGAAATTGCATCGATATTGATATTAAAGATACTCGTTCGAACATTAAGAAAATTAATACACCCGTCGACATTTCTCGCCGAGAAAATTTTCGCGAGTGTTTTCGAAATGCATTTCGTGACCTATTTATATACCACGCTGGATTCCGAAAAATGTTCCTTTTACGAAGAGCGAACGCGAGGACGTGTCATATCAAGAGTTCTAGAAACTACCTGCACAGCTATATATATATTTATAAATAAAGTTCAAAGCTGCAATTTTCGCCGAGCGTGTATTCTAATTGAATGTACGGCACGGTTTTATTTATTCCGTTTAACACTAACTTAAACGGGGTGAAATGACCCCTTTCTCAAAATTTACTTTTAACGCTAGAACTACCGACAGTTAAGATGAGGTTATTTCTATCGAAATTATTTTTTATTTCTAATAAATAAAAATAAAATAAAATTCATTACATTATTTCTTTAGTTACACACTGTAAAAGTCATTGCATCGTTGCGGGGGGGGGGGGGAATTGTAACATGAAATTTTAAAATAAAATCGTATAAACCAGTCATTTTGACTGGTGTGGTAGTTCTAGTGTTAAAATCGTACATTCGTAGTTTATTTCTTTCGCTAATCTGACTTTCTGTAAATTCTGTATATTATCTGATTATTCGATTTCTCGCTTTCTGTTTTTTTCTCTTAGCTTATTTTTCTTACCGAGAGAAATTCTTTGCGTGTACCTTATTATGTACCGCGAGGGGGGCCATTCGACCCCTTACGAAATTTACGTGTTTCTCCTGACTGAATCTATAAATCAAAACCAACGAAAACAATTACGAGATACTAAGTTTCGAGACATAAATGCGTCGAAACCAAAAAAAAAAAAAAAAAAACAATAGAAAGCGAACAACCGCGGAACAATTAGTTATTACACTAAGACTAAATTTGGCGTCGATGTGGTTGCAACAAATGGCGCGAAAACACAGCGTCAAATCCAAATGCAATAGACGGCCTGTGCACGTGTTCTTCGATTATC
>WIUT01005607.1:0-14699 GCA_010645135.1 Tetragonula clypearis | reverse complement strand
ATATATATCATTGTCGTCGCAATGCCATATCGATATCACTAGTTGTTCGAGTTGTTCTGACCCGAGCGATCGAACGGCGATCCAGCGTGACCCGAGGACGATCCACGAATGCAAATTGCACCGAGTGGATTGGTTCGGTTGTTTTATGGGAGTGGCGCGGCCATACCACTCGCGTGTTACGACGTTTCTCGTCTTTATTAGCGACCCTTCGGGTATTTATAGCGCGGCAGATCGCGACACGCTATTTGCCAGCGATCTCGTGCATCAACAACCATCAAATCGATTACTGACTGCCTCGTTCTCTATCGTTCCTCTGGATTTCTTTTTTCGATGAAGATCAGAACGGGACACGTTTCGCAATTGGTATCTCATTTGTATCGTTATCCTTTGACCATGGTGTAATTCATATATTGCAAGTCCATCGATACTGTCGACGTCATCGTTAATGGCCCACGAAAATCCGCCATCAAACTGTCGTGAATTCGACAGATACAAACGGTGGGTGCCACGCGCGACTTGATTCGTTAAACGACAGTAAAGCGGCCGAAACGAGTCGACTTTCGAGAGGAACGTTCGAAATCATGGACGAGAAGGAGCGCGTTCGTTATTCCATGAAGCAGCCCCTTTTACACGTGAAACTCAAGGGGAGAAAGAGTGAATGAGAAAAAGAAAGAGAGAGAGAGAGAGAGAGAGAGAGGGAGGACCGTCGCATTTATGGAGCGTTTCTCGACCTCACCGCCGCTGGTTTACCAACGTTGCGGCCCGGAAGCGTAGCCAAACGTTTCAGAAACCTCGCGTATAAAACTTTATACGTTCTGCCACCCCCTCGTGCGAATTTATTTACAAGGGTCAACGATACTGCAGTCTACGATCCCACGAGGAAACGAGCTCGTAAAAACAGTCACTCGAATCTATCCCATGGACCCCGGCGCTCGCCTTGCGGTTTACCTTGTCTCTCGCTAAATTCCCTCCCTCTCCCCCTCCCTCACTTCCTTCCTCTTTCACCGCGAAGGAGACGTTTAATCGACAAATAACTGGCGCGAGTCGTTTTGATAGGTCACTCTGTGAACGTTCGTGCAGTCACGAACCAAGCTTCTTGTTGAAACGCGGAACGTGCCCTTTCAACCCCTCCCCCCCCCGGTGGTGTCCTCCTTTTCCTTCTCGCGACGGCAAGCTCGTTGCACGCACGAGACTCTCCTCCTACGCTTTTCGAGGTCGACAACGGCCAACTTCTTTTCCCCTCTTCGTGGAAGTGTTGGCCGAAGTGAGCGAGTGTGTACGTCGTACGGCGAGCGTCCGTGCATGCGGGAAACGGCACGAGGGAACGAGAGAGACACGCGGAACGCTAAAGCAATTACGACGCACGCTCGGGCTTAATGAAGAGCGTCAAGCGGTGTAAGCGCAGATTAATTATTGCGGCCGGCTTTCCCACGGGGGAAAAGTGCACGTGAAAACATCGAGCTCTTGCCGTCGAATGGATTAATCGCTCGCTAATCGACGACCTGACCGAGCAACTCGGTCATCGCCCGTTTTCAGCCGGTTGCACTTGCCAAATTTGTATCTTCCGCCGGGTTGGGATGTGAAATTTTGCACCTGGATCGATTTCGTTGGTTCGGAAAGCGGGTGGACAAGAAGCGTGACGTGAGGTGAATTGCTGTTCTAGGAATTTTCGTTCGATGATTTCTTTTGCAACTTCTCTCACTCCAAATTAAAGTGGGTTAACGAAAGTATTCGAACGTTTGTCTTGAAATTTTATTAATATTCTGCGGTAATAGACGATAACTAAATACTTGCATTAGTCCGCTAAAAGTCAAAAAGTTGTCTACCAATATATGCAATTTGCGTTTCAATCGAAATTATATCATCGTATTACCAAGATTGTTTTTTCCACGTTTAATATTCAACGTGTCTCCAATCTAGGCTCTATAATTCTATGAAATTGAACAACTTAAAAAAATTACTGCTTAATCCTTAGTAGGTTAAACATCTTGTAATTTCTCTATTTATATGTTTTTAGACTTATTTTATTCGAAACTTGATCACAATATAATCACAAAGGCGTCGCGTTTCACTGATAATGATAAAAATTAATGAAATTCCGTATAACGCTATATTCACAAAATTTCCATAAGTGTTCGAATACTTTCATAAGCAATTGTATACGACAATGTCAGGACGCTTTTTCCACGCCACTCTAGCTCTTGAAACTCTAGCTCAATCATACTCAATCTATACTTCCACTCACCAACAAAACGTGTTTCAATTCATTAATTTCCACAATCTGTTCATAAAGAACGGCTAAACAGAAATTCGCTAGCAGGTAGATGTTTAAGCCTCGTCTGGGACGTCCCACTAAAGTATCACTCGGTTTCTCCAGTTTCCAATCCGTAAACTGAACGCGGGCATTTCAAGCTGAAAGAAAGAGGAAGAAAGACGATAGGAACGGTGGCGTTCTCGTGTCACGGATTCGGAAGTCAGTCGCACATCCTCGGGGATTCGCCGGCTTTCTGGATACCAGCGGGCGAGAGAAAGAGGAGCAGCAGCTCGTTCTATCGTTTAAACCCTGGCGAGAGAACGAAGAACCGGAATTCCGGCTTGAAAGGTCGCCAAGTTTCGTTGCACGGCCTCGCGTCCCCCTTCTCGCGCTACTTCTCGCCTCGTCCGAGAAACCGGCGCTCTTCCACACCCCCGCCCCCTGACTCTACCCCTATGTACGTGGCGTGCGCGAAATTGCTTGGAAACTCTGGCAATAAGTCGACCATCCCCGGAAAACTCTCGCAACAATGTTAAAGTAAACATGTGTATAACGGCCCGGATAATGCCTTAATATATGAGGGAATTTTTTGTGACCCACTTACGGTGCCAGAGTCGACAATGGCGTGGACGGTAGATATTAGTTTGTTGGCGAATCGACACTCGGACAGTGTTTCAGTTGCATATTATTATTGCATTATATTATTAATATATTAACATTAAACGGATCACACGTTTTATATCATTTTGTTTGTGATACTAGAGACTCTTTTATTACCAATCTCTGTCGATCGCAGTTCTAAACCCAAGTGCACGGGAACCCACACTCTGGTTACAGTGTGACATAACTTGAATACTTATATACTTAAACACTTCTCTCAGCCAGTACCGATTTCTCGAAAGCAACTCAACTCGAAAGCAACTCAACTCGAAAGCAACTCACATTATCAAGAACTCGATGCCCCGGTTCGCCGCGATATTGAGTCTTTGCGAACCCTCGGTTCTCTGGGTACACTCTGGCAGAGAAAGTGTTGGAAAGCTGGATGGCGGATAATCGACGCTCTCGAACGACGTCAGGACGCGTCTCCGTTGCCAAAGAGATTCTCGATAACGCGTTTCAATCGGTTCGCGCGAGCGAATAGGCCGTATCAGGTGCCAACGTCAGAATTCGAGTCGAGGCTCCGTGTCGAGGAGACGACTGGAAAGGGAGGCGACGTAATGTCTACGTGAAAGGGACAGAGAATGACGACGGGGAGAAAGAGAGAGAGAGAGAGAGAGAGCCGAGGCTCCTCTTTTGCATGAATATTCAATCGGCTTCCAGCTTGATTTCGCAACGACGACCCGTTCCCGCTCGTCGTTGGGACTTTCTCAGCGGCTGGCGACGTTGATAACCATTTGCGAAAGAATTCATCGCCGCGTATCGGACTTGCTGGCCCGGCGACAATTTCACGAATTGCGCCAACCGATGGAAAATATCTTTCTTCTGAATATGGTAAGCCCCATCGTTGTGATGGTTCAAGCATTTTATCGTTGGATAATAAATGACCGTAATGATTCACGTTAGATCACTGAAATTTAGAGCGTTTAATTTTTGTTTGATGCTTTGCATTCGTCGTTGATCAATTTAGGATCGGGCTATATTTAACAATTCGGAATTTTTAATCTTTTTCAATGTTATTGGCGGTGAATGTAAAATGTCAAATCATTTGCCGAAATTTGATATTTGGCGTTTCTAGTTTTTGCCGTTTTAATGTTTAATTTTATTTGACGATCTCGTTTGCTCAAGTTACTAAAAGTCAGGGTATTCGTTGTTCGCAAAAATTCGGAAACTTGTACGAGAGTATTTTAACCGGACGAGTCTTTAGGTTCCTGACAAGCAGGTATCGGGGAGTACATTTTCTATTTTACTTGGCTCCTCGATGATGGCTCCTTCATCGAGTTATATCATTTAAGATACAGAACCGACAGTTTGCCTATTGATATGTTTTAAGAGAAGCAGCAGTCAGCTTGTAGAACAACCTCACAATATCATTCAACTGCAGACGTCAGTTTGTAATAGAGACTCTATTTATCTATACATCTACGTTAGAACATGTACATATATCTTGTTCCTAACCTTATTCCTCACCGACTATCACTGACTATCACTGCATGTGATTTATCAACAAACCCAATTTGGATAGTTGAGATTAAGAAAACTTAACAGACAACTCTAATTAGAACAATCATCTACATTACAGATAGATGATCTTATTATAATCAAAATGATTGATTCGAAATTTTTGCAATTCATTTTTTTTCACGTCCTTCTGGATACATATCTCAGTACGAATCTCTGAGAAATCAGAATCGCTCTCACAGTCGACAGACTATATTACACTTGTAAATAGCTTATTTTCTTCGTAGAAAGTCAATTCCAAGATAAACGATCCAGAGAATGATGTTCATTATTTTCGAGTTGATCTGAATGACTTATATATCGTTCAAAATATCTTCGAATAATGTATCGAACGACAAGTTTAATTAATTACTCACGCGAAGGTTAAATATTCATTGAACCGACTTTCGCCACTGAGACACCGACCCATTGCAGTGCAATTGTTATTTCATAACACGGTCCACGATCGTTCTATCGTTTCTCGTTTCTATCTTTGCGCGTTCTTGTCGTCACGACGAGCCAGAATAAACCGTAACGCGGTTCAAAAGACTTCGACACGTCTCGCGGAATATCCTGTGCTCGCGCGCGAATGTTATTCATGAATCTATCGAGAGCTAGTCATTGGCAAATTTTAATCCCATCGGGAACTGCGACCCCGCCGCTGGAAGTTTTTTGCGCGTCCCGCGAGCGGACCGCGTCAGCTGCAGCTGCGCGTTTTTACCGGAAGCTGCATGGTAATAAGGCGCCCGGCCGATCGCTCGCAGCGAGCCTGGGCGATTTATAGGCGGGCACGGCCGCCGGATATTCCGCGATAATGGTCGCGGTAACGGTGTCGATGAACGGCCCCCGTCGAAACGACGCAACCCGCGTTAATGAAATGATTTCGTCGATCTAATGAAATAATGCAGCCCCGCCGCGGTTGCCGCCGCTCTGCTCCCGATTTAAATTGCTTTTTCCGCCGCGCGTCCCCGATCCCTGTGCCCCGTGCTTAATTGTCGTAACTGCCGACGCGCGATGAAAATCGCGGAAACTTTGTTATACATGTCGCATTATTGCGTGACGTATATTTCTATCGCTGTCTCGCTGCCACGCACGTATATCTCGTGCGTACTTGTTAAATTGTTCACGCGTGATACATGTGTGCGTATGTATTTCTCAGATTTTCCTTTTGTTGCACTAATTATTTTCCACATCTTTCTAGATTGTTTGTCGATCGTTTTTTCCTTTCAATATAGACGTGTTTCACTTTTCTGTCGTAAGAGCAACGATTTCCCGGCATTATTTTCTTTTCTAATTCTTGCGTTGCTCGTGACTTTTCTTCGTCGATAGAGTGAACGTCTGAATTATTATAACTTCATTGATTCCAACGAACGAAAGGCACGAGTCGAACAACCGTGCAAGTATATGAAGAAAATGACTCTTATTCTTCGGAAACTCCAGCGCTGATCTACGAACTTACTCGTAGATCTCCGTTCTTACATACGGTATGCAAATCCTCTTCTTGGCGAGAGGATGCCAATTGAACGCGTGTTGAAACGTGGATGCAAGCACGTTCGTCATATCCGTTCGTGCGTGGATCTCTTTGAACAACGCCGTGACAATATCCGCGCTCCGCGAAATTCCGATTACAAATTCGCGTGTCCCGCGGGGCGGGATATCTCGGTGGGCTGGCGCTCGCGAATCGCGCGATAATAAATTTTATAGGTCGTCGTGGCCTGCTAACGAGCCGGTCGCCGCGACCGTATAATGGGCATTCGCTGCTAATCCAGCGACGAATCGAACGATAACTCGGGACGTGCGCGTGAGTTGCACGCTACTCTGTCGCGGTTAGAAGCGACCTCTCTGTCACGGCTATCGATGATGCATTTGCCACGGCAAATACGGCTACGTGTCGTTGACACGCGGTAATTATTTTCGTAAATTATTTTCCCCGGGAAGCTTCATAATTCCTCCGCTCGGGTTTTCATCGTAACCCTCCGAGCAGATCCCTCGATTCGTATTGCTGTATTCTTGTTCCGTTTTTTGCGGAGTTTAAAGGGTTCGCTTCTTTCGTTTCATTACGCCTCTTGTTAGTTGGATGAATGGATGGATCACTTTTGTGATATTTACACGATCCAATCTTGTTTCGCGTGATACGTTGATTGGGTGATAGACGAGGCACGAAGATTACTGCTTTTTGAGAATTTCGCATAGAATGTGGTTGATTAAGACTTTTGAGAAATTCCTACAAAAGTTACAAGATGTTTACTATGTATAGACGATTGGTACGCAGCATAAGCATGTAAATGTTAAAAATAACATTCAGCCTTGTTGGTATAGCGATAATCGATTGTCTAAGTATCTACATCAATGGATAATTGTAACAGAACGATGAAACGTGTTGATTCGTTTGTTGGTCAAGAAAAAAAATCATTCCTAAAGCACTGACGATATTTACATTCATCGAGAACGTATATAATAAATGACAGACACTCAATCTATAAAAATATTTAATGAATAAAAAAGAAAATCTCTTTACGAAAGAATAGAATCTTGAACTCTGGTAGAAGTAGAAACGGCCTTTTTTAACATAGCAAAATGGTCATTTGATACTTAATGCGACGTTGCTGCCAATTATATTAGCGAAGGGGATACCACCCTATTAGCGAAGGTAATGTAATTTTTAATTTTTCACAAGCTCGTGGAGCGAGCTTAGATATACGCTTCGTTGAGTAGGATAATTAAAAGTGGATGTTGTCGAAGGGAGTACACAACGTGGCGTTCGGAGGGTTGAGACTGGCAAGTTGGTTCGCGGTGCTTGTCTACCCTTGGACTTGAGTCATCAACTCGGTCGCAACTTGCCCGGGCTGAAAGCACTTCTGGTCGGGTTCTGAAACGACTGCCGCATTGCACCGTGCAGTTCGAGTAGTTTTACTTCGTAAACTTCCACACAGTCCGTCCGTTTCAGCCATCTTAAGCGTTCGATCGCCAAGCTGGAGATCGAAGTTTTAATGAATTTTTTTTGTTTTTTTTTGTTTTAATAAAATCGCCACGAGCTTCCTACCTTTACACTACGCTAGACGCTTTGCCATCGAGACACTTCGGATGCTCTTCGGATTAATCGTAAACAAAGTAAACAGAGGATTACCTCTCAGGATCTTTTTCACCAAAGTCTGTGCTTTTAATTAATCGTCGAGTTGCTACAGAATTTGACATTGATCAAAATGATCAATCAGTCAATAATCTTTCATAGAAAGTTCCTAGGTTTCGGTAAATTTTCATAGATTTACGACTCGAATTCTTTTTATTCAATTGTAAGTACAAAGTGCAATATCATACTTTCATAGAATATTTAATGTATGTTTTCCTTTTTTTTACATTTCATTAAAACAGAATTCTCTCCTCTTGAAACGAAGAATTCTTTTCCTTTGCGTTCTAATTGTCAAGAAAATTCTCGATAAAAATTTATCCAATCTAATCTTCGATATGTCGAACTTCTTCGTGTTCCTTTCACTTTTATCTCTCTGGCACAGCACTGACGCTTTTAACCTTTTCGCTACGATGGTCTTGCGCGCGAGTGCGCTATTCTGGTAAGGGGCAAACGCAGATGCACTTAAATTTTACTCGTAAATCTCGCGATATAAAATAAAAGAGAAACGAAACAGATGAAATCGGTAACCACGAGCGTAACAGATATATTTTGCTCTACCAATGTTAAAAATACGAAATTTAACGGGTGATTTAAAGTCACCGTTAGTAGGCGAGAAGGTTAATCATCGTCAAAAAATCGAGTTTGTCGAACGAAGAGAAGAGCAAAGGAAAAAGTAAGAAAAGTGGAGCACATGGAACTTTATCACGTCAATATCGGCTCGATATAACTCGAATGCGCGCGCGTATCCGTGCTTTTGTGTTCGAACGTTGCGCGGAAGTGGGCGCCGCCGGCGTGGAATTAATTCGTTTTACGTCACACGCAGGAATTAATGACAAATATCGCGTCTCGCACAGCGATTCCCGCTTGAAACTGGCCCGCATGAAAACTCGCAAGGACATGCAGCTAGCCGCCGACCACCACCCTCTACCGCCCCCGCCCACCCTTCGCGGCGCGGCAACATTTGTACTTCATCAAGCCGCGATTCCATCGGCGTGTGCTGCTGCTGCTGCTGCTGCGTGATCGACGAACGACAAGTGTCACAGTTACACGCGAGCTAATACGGTTACGAGAGTTTGCCAATTTTCGGGAATACCGGGGCAAATTACTCGCAGTGAAATTCACTGCGAACATCCGTGTAAATTAGTTTTTTAAATACCCGGTCGGAGAGATCGATGGTTTACAAGTGGAGAGTGTTTACAGTGAACCGTTGCCGCGTTTTGGTTTTCTCGCGGCACGCACACGACTAGGTTAATATTATTGACAAAAGTAATTTCCAAATGTAATTTGAAACAAACGGGAAAACGGGATTGAAGAGATCAGAATTTGGACATTTTTCGTTTCATTCGTTGAACGTCGTAGCGAGTGCTTCTATCTTGATCGTTTGTTATATTTTTACATATTGTGTGGATTTTGTGCATTTTTCTTTTTTCTTTTTTTTGTTTTTTTTTTATTTTTGAAGTATAAGAGTCGGCAGTGTAATTATTAACGAGTAAAGTTGTACAAGTGAATTTTCTGACTTCACACGGTGGCCGATGACAGAATCTTCAATCTTGCGGCCATCGATTTTTTTTCGCAGTGAATTATTACATTATTGTATTTGTCGAAAAGAGTTCAGAATTTCGTCGAATGAAATGACATCGTGACAGCATCCGAGTGATCAGACGTTATAACTTTATTCACTTTCTACGCAGCGAGCAGCTTTCGATGAAATTATTCGTCGCGGTCGCGTGCGTCAATCGAATTTTCGGCGTCCGGCGTGCCTATAATTAACAGTGAATTTAGCGTACGCCGAGAACCTGCGACGGAGCCACGCAAATAGAATCGCGCTCGCTTCGAATTCACGATGCGTATAATCTCGATGCGACTAACCAGTTCCGCGCTTGTTCTTTTCTCCGACGTTCGTTTCCGATTTCCGTGCACCGATTTTCATTTTTATATCTGCGTTCAGATCGTTCGGATCGTTCCGAGGCAATTGCAACCGGGACACGCCCGGCGGATAAAAATAATTTATCGTGTTTCGAAGCACGAACGCCGTGTATTTACACCGCGGCGTGGCTCGTGACGAAACGGCCGAGTAGCTCGTAAATCCATCGAACGAGTAATAACGAGAGGGTCGAAAACGCGCATGAAATCCTCTGATGACCAGGCTCGCATCTGTCCGAACCGACTGACCGAGACGCGTAATTGACTGAGAACTTTTTCCCTCGACTCTCTCTCTCTCTCTCTCTCTCTCTCTCTCTCTCCCGATTCGGTCGATTCTTTCGCCGACGTTCGGCCGCGAAACGGTTCGATAAAGAAGACGAATCGTTTTCCCTTTGCTCGGGTTTTTCTTTTTTTCTTTTTTTTCTTTTTTTTTCGAACGCTCGATGGACACGGTTTTTTGCGACGCGTGCCAACTCCCTGGCTTGCGTTCGAATCGACGGTTTGGGCGGAACGATTTGGTTGTTGGATTTTTATAGGATTGACGTCTGGACGGTGCTTGATCATTTTCTGGACTTTTATTTGGAAATTGACGGGATCTGTTTATCTTTGGAGATATATCGGTACGGTGGATATAATACGCAGCTTACCAAAAAGACAGATCGTAGAAACGAGATCGCAGAGTTTCTTCGATCGACCGTTCGCAAGCAAATTAATCCTAAATTCGACTTTACGCGAAAGTTGAACGTAAAATTTTCTACATTTTGTATCGTCAAATAGTTGAAGGAACTACGTGATTTCCAAACTTGTTGCAATTTAGTAATTTCCAGAATAAGAAAATAAAGTTAAAATCGAGAACACACTAGGAAAATACTTATAGTACACGGGATGAATTACTTCCATTTCGTTTTAAAACGACGAATATGTGTCACGTACATATAACGCGAAAGAATTTGACTGACGTTACTACACGCGAGTTGAAATAAAATGTGGAAGAAAATAGGTGACGAGAAGCTTTCGACGAACGGGGGCAACAACAAATAAAAGACAAATATTAGCCATCGATCGGACGGTAAACTTCATCAGGATGTTGAACGCGTGTTTGGCATTGTGCGCTGCATTTCACCAATACAAATGACATATCACAGCTACTGATAAACGAGAGATACAAGTTCCTGCTAATTTTGAACTATGTGGCCCAGAAATGCGAACACACACCGTATATTCCGAACATCCATTACAGTTAACCCTGTAATGGAAGGGCGAGAGCCGTCACAGCTGCTCGTCGATCCTAACGATAACGTCCCTTTTCCCGCGAATTAAGCAACTACCGCTTCGGGATAAGCTGCCCCGGAAGATAAACCGTTGCAAAAATCGGCATTATTAATCGCGAAAATGTGTATGGACCTTGCCTGGAACCGAGCGAAACTTACAATCAGTAACTACTTACATTGAACTCGAGAGTAAAGTAAATTTGGCCTACTGCTATTTAAAAAGCGTCAATATCTCTTATCCTCGGTATAGGTGGTTGTCGATCTAAGCTATAAATCACTTACTAATCGTAGCCGTCAACACGTGGCTAGCAGTCGGGCTCAGTTTTACACAATGTTATATTATCAGGTCGAGGATTTTCATGCATATTCATGCGTTCGAGAATGTGGATTAAAAGAGAGGAGGTAAAAATATCATGGAAAATCGTTTTACTTGCCGAATGTTATTGAAAGCACGATGAATCTCGAATGTTTTATACGTTCCCTCATATCGTATGTATTTTCATCCATTTAATATTTCCTACAAACATGTAAAAGTCCGTAGTCTAGTAATAACTGCTATGAATTTTATAGAACTCACTCTACTAACTCTATAACGTTACTGTGATTGTGAGTGCGATTAGGAATTTATAGTCTTAATCGTTATTACATTCTCTTTTTATCTTGGAGTAGTATGCATAAATTTCCGTTGTAAATTCTTAATTTACCAATATACAGTAAGACTGATTTAAATTACCAACTTTAGCATTTGGTAAGATTCAGATGCAAAATCTACCTACGGATAATTTATAAAGCTCGCTAAATGGACTAAACAGACCATAAGCAAACCTCTAAATTCTGTTGTTGTTTCAAACATCAAGGATTTACATTTTGAACACCGAACAATTGCATCGTAACCGTCCATTACTTAATTACATTTTAATCACTATCCGTTACGTTTAAACCCTTTCGGGCTAGCTTTCGCCTGGATCCATTCGTGCTCGTTCGTGTGAATAATCAAACACCACGAATTGTAACCCTCTCTATCCCTTTGGAGCAATTAGACAAAGATAAATGTAGAAAATTTTTTAGAGCACTCACGAAACACGTACTTTTCGAATTTTAATAAACGAAGAGCAACGAAGTGAAAAAATATTTAATACAACTTCTCAGTCTTTGATGAAAATTATAATTATAAATTACCAAAGGTATCCGATTATTATTAATTCGATCTCAAAAGATCGGGGCTTCATTTGTTTGCGTTTTTAATACAACTTTCCAATTTCTGGTAAAAATTACTAATAATTCTAATTACAACTCGAAGGATCGAAGTATTAGCTAGAGTTTTCTTATCAGAGATCTACAAGCAACATTCACATCTTTCAAATTTTGAATACAACTTCCCAAAATGTAATGAAAATTATTACCAAAAGTGGTCAATGATTATAACATTAACTGGCTACAATTTCTTTTATCAAAGATATCCAAGCGAAGATTGGATTTTTCAAATTTTTAATACAACTTGCCAGGCTAATAAGTTATAGTGTTAACTCGATCTCGGATGATCGAGGCACTAGCTACAATTTTTTGGTCAGAGATGTACAAGCAAAAATAGAATTCAGATCTTTTCAATTTTGATTGGAAATTCTCAGACTTTACCGAGAATTGTTGCCAATGATTACATCGTTAACTCGACCTTGAAAAATCGGGGGAAATAACGTGCGCTCGATCGGCAGAGCCGCGCGAGTCGCGAGCAACCGTGTCACGTAATGAATTTATCCGCGCAGAACCGATGATCGAATTAAACGTCGCTCGCAGGTCGTTAGCAACGAGAGGTTAATCGAGGGTATTAACGCGGCGGATAGGGTAGCGGCGCGACCGCATGAATGCGCGTACGCTCGTTGCGCACACGCGCGAGCGTGTCCGAGTCCCGGTAAATGGGACGCACGTGTTTGCGCTAGTCTCGCGCTAGTTCCAATCCAGACGCGATGGCTACTCGCGTATCTCTCTCTCTCTCTCTCTCTCTCTCTCTCTCTCTTTCCTCCGTTGATCTCATTCTACATATCTTTTTCCATCGTCGATGAAATTGAACCGAATGAACTGTGCACGCCTCTGTGCAGCGTGTATGTGCATATATGTACAGAAAAAGAGAGAGAGAAAGAGCAGGATTACAAGAGAAGCAGCGGGAAAACCGGTTTGCGCTGAAACCAGCTACACGTTGCCTCTCTCGTGCGAACGTATCGGCCACGCAATTCGCGCGGACGCGTGACTCACGATGCAAAACCGGCGACTGTTATCTGTCATCTCCTCTTGCGTTAGTTTACGAAGCGTTCGCGATTACGAAGCGTTTTGTTGGCGATGCTTTTCACTAGGACGAAATACAGGCGAGGATACAGGCAACTCCTGACACCGCGGTCTTGCAGCGGCGATGCTGCATGATTCGGCAGGTTTATTATGTTTCAACCTTCCTTGACACGGTCAAGGTGGAGTCGTTTGAGTTCTTATTAGCATATAGATATTCATATTTCTCTTATTGTTAGCGACAATGGGGAAGGAATACAATTTTTATCGATCGTCAGCGAGCGAGACGTCTCAACGAAGTCAACGAAGTCACTCGTCTTTTCGCCGATTTCTGCACGAACAGATACGCGCGGTCAAGTCCGAGAACTGGGGAGAGAACTGGTCGCCAGCCAATTAAATTCGATCCTGTCGTATTAATTCTACCGATCAATACCACGCTCGCCGATAATCTGGAGACCCGTGTACACTCGTTACCGTCCAATGTTCTCGGTTTCGCACGCTTGCAACAACTCCTCCTTGTTCCCGTTGATTCATTTAGTTGGCTGAAACTTTTTCGTGCGGGCGGCCGCGTGCACGCTCGTGTACCAACCGGTGAAAATGGAAGGAAATTTAATACGTAACTGGGCCCGGTAGCCGGAAGCACATCCACGGCGGAAACAATGAAATTTTAACTGTGAACGCCGAGCTACTTCGCCGCGAATTCCATCCGGTCGTGCAGCACACTTTCCGATGTAGCAACAATATTCCACGCGTTGCCAGACCAACGAACGTAGCAGCATTAACGAACCCGCGACGCTGGAAAATTAATTATCAGACTCGATTTGACCGCGGCCGCGCGCTATATGTGTGTTTCTCGTGACAGCGTCAAACTCGTCGGACGTTAATTCACGCGTCGTTTGGAACGGCGGACCCTCCCCCGGCTTTTATCCGGGCGTTACGTCAGACTTGATTATCCATTCGTTTCAAAGGGATTCCAATGTGTTGGTCGCGCACGCTGGCTAATTCGCCAGCGCGTACGTAACCTTTACGAAAGAGCTATCCTTTCAGTCAGAGTTATCCTCGATTTCACTCTTTTGTCCTCTTGTGCCGCGAGGAGACGTTCGTTGCGCTGTGCGAGAAACGCGAAGGGAATTTCCCTTTGCGTTGAAATATCGGAACGAGTGAGAACAGAATGTCAGACGAATTTTCGTGAAATATAGCTTTGCAAATATAAAATAACGGATGAGAAGATGTGATAATCTTGGCGAGAACTGGCAGTTGCTGGGGAAGCGACGAGGGATTCTTGTGAAATGGTTTCTTATTTTAGATGTGAGAACACTTTGTCCGAAAAGTGTGCGAAAATTCTTTTGATCTGCAAATACTTTGGGAAATTTGTTTCTTCTTCTGGAAATAATCTGGGTGCAAACAACGAAAATTCATGTCTACACGAAGAGTCGAAGATTCGGCCATTAAACAAATTTTAATAAGATAGATACAATTTTTGAAAGTAACTTATTGACTAAAAACCAATTCGGACAAATGTTTCTACTAATAAATTTTTCTATATTTCTTTTTTTTCTTCTTCTTCTTCTTCTTCTTCTTCAAAAGTCACGTTGATCGATTTCCTAGAATCCTAGATTGAAACTTTAAAAGATCGGCAATACTCTAAACGTAGTCATAAGTTTCTTTTTCTTTTTTAAATTTATCT
>WIUT01005606.1:0-14703 GCA_010645135.1 Tetragonula clypearis | reverse complement strand
TATATATACACATAAAGTCAACGCTTATCGTTATTGATAAATGACAATTGCGAATAATTCATGCAGGAAAGAAGCTATTATCGTAAGAGAGTGGCCTGAGTTTATGCATCGCATGTAGTTTGGTTCAAAGGTCATGCTGTTATACGCTGGGGGTCCTGATAAACTTGCCAACTTGTAATCGCGAAAAATTTCGAAACATATAACTAACAAAGTTACTGTGTATAATAATCGTCTAATAACATACGAAGTGTATACGTATATTACTAAACAAGAAGAGATTAAATTGTCGACAATTTAAAAGATAACAGAGATCGAAAAAATGGTTTTAAATGTTGAATAAATCAAACAATTAGATCATTGCAACTGAACAAATATTATACTGTATAATTTCGTATTTTAATAACAATATTTTACATCGTATAATTCTGTTGCATATTTACAAAAGTATAAGTGCAGATACAAGTACAAAATAAATCAATAGATTTACTTGAAGATTTATATAAAAGTAAACGAGATTTATCAGGGCCAAGCTTGATCACTTTTATTTTATCTACCGTTAATCTAGCTCCACCTAGTTGGAAATAAAAAGAACAGAACTGCTGATAATGAAGGACGCTGCTATATGAATAACTGATAATTAAAGAACACTGTATGTACCGCGAACATTCAAATGACAGTGTCTGAAAACAATCTTATACAATCTGTCCAACATTGTAATACATAAATAACAGATTGTTTAATTCGATTTAAAAAGAAAATTAAAGGAACCTATCTAACCAGAAAAAAAAAAAAAGAAACGAATATATCAATCTTCCCATTAGCAACTATTGAACTTATTGTTAGCGTAAGTCGCAAAAGTCTCGATATATCCTTCTTTTCTTAAGAGACGTTTGATTTCTTCAATCAAATCTTAAGAAATTTAATTTTCTTTCGTCAAATCAATCGAAAGATAATATTTTCAAAATGTGGAATATATCGGGAAAATGTGCCTCCTGCCCGCTCGCTCAAGAAAAAAAGAAAAAAGAAAAAGAAATTAAGGAAGAAATAATATGTCCAAGTGCAACAGGTCACTATCACCGCATAATGCAACAAGATCCTATCTGTTAGTTGAACAAAGGGGCATCGTTATCTAAGCGATTAGTGCACGTGCCAGACGCGGGCTAAAATCGGTTACTCGCACAATGGCTACACACCGGACTTGAAGTTGAGTTTCTCAGAGAAGAAAGTTGATATCCACGTGGATCCAATTTTTTGTTCTTAGATCGTGTTCCCGTCTGGCGAACTATGCATGCTTCGCGTCTAATAATAATAATAATAGAGCCGCGAAAGAAGACCGGAGACGTTATATATACGAAAATCAACAGGTCAATTTAATTGATTCAATTTTTTCTTTTTTTTTTTTTTTTAATCTAAAATCTAAAGGCTACTCGAACTACTTTAGGTTAATCATCGCTGTCAGCAAACGTCAGAACGTCTAAATAACATATTGATATTAAAATTCATGCATCCGATTATTGTCTCGATCTGCAAGTACGTCATTCACCGTGATCTCGTTAAATCTCCGAAACAGATCTGATCTATTATCATACAAATTATTATTACTTTACGCGGCAAAGTACAGTCGATTCAGTTTTTTTTTTTTTTTTTTTTTTTTTTTTTAATGTTTCTACACGCACGATTACGAACGTGTACCATTAACGTCACGCAACTCGCAAGTTATTTACACATTACCGACGAATTTTAGAAACGATACGATCGAATACGATTGTTCACCGATGACACCGAACACACCAGCAACAGGACAATTTTCGTAAGAAATTTTCACGCTCGACTATAGCGTTATCAACCATACCTTAGAATCGGCATGTGATCTCACGTCTGTCGGTCACGCATACGAAATGAATTTTTAGTGAGTTTTTACACGTATCTTTATGTGAACAATGTTTAAGCTGAATAATGTTTCTATCATCGGTAAGTGAAGCGCGATACGACGATAAACATTCAATAAGCAAACACAATTACATGTGTCGATCAACTATAATATGTATATGTGACATAATACATATTGCGACACGTGTAATATGGGCCGTTTATTTCGAAAGTGGTGCAAGTCCATTTTGGTAAAAAAAAAAAAAAAAAAAAAAAAAAAAAATGAGATATCACCTGACTTGTGATTAATTTATTGTAAACTTTTTTATTTGTAACTAGTTGATATTTGATATCTTAAAAAAAAAAATGCCAACTGCTTCGATCAATTTAAAATTGGCCAATCAAAAGAAATTAAGTGCGCGTAGCGATTGATCGTGAAAGTGGTGCAAGTCCAATTTTTTTATCCATAGACAGGATATAAGAATAAATATAAATTATATAAGGATATTTACTTGGAGCAACTATTACCTTATATACCTCCTGTGCATCATGAATATTTCAAAACACTGCCGCATAAAGAGCCTAAATAAATAAGATCAACATCTCGCGTTAAGTTTAACAATATATAAATATAATTAACGTTCGAAATAAAGAAAAAATACTACTCCCATTTTTTTACTTCTCGTTATGATTTATAAACGAAATTGGATCGATACAAGAAAGATATATTTCAAGTGACGTATATTTAACTTTTCATAATTGAAATCAAATGATATTTTACAATTGACTAATTATGAATATAGCGCAAGCCATTGATAAAAGAAATTTAATATAAATTTATATGGAAAGAAATCCTAAAAGAAATTTATATAATGAAATTACACATTGATAAATTAGTAGAGAAACATTGCCAGACACGGCATAATTAATTCATATTATTTTTGAATTGACTGAAACATGAAATAAGATCAACATCTCGCGTTAATTTTAACAATATATAAATATAATTAACGTTCGAAATAAAGAAAAAATACTACTCCCATTTTTTTACTTCTCGTTATAATTTACAAACGAAATTGGATCGATACAAGAAAGATATATTTCAAGTGACGTATA
This sequence comes from Tetragonula clypearis, assembly GCA_010645135.1. Classification (NCBI taxonomy): domain Eukaryota; kingdom Metazoa; phylum Arthropoda; class Insecta; order Hymenoptera; family Apidae; genus Tetragonula; species Tetragonula clypearis. The sequence continues at coordinate 11,718 of WIUT01005606.1, read as the reverse complement.
TTTAACTTTTCATGATTGAAATCAAATGATTTTTTACAATTGACTAATTATGAATATAGCGCAAGCCATTGGGTAAAAGAAATTTAATATAAATTTATATAGAAAGAAATCCTATATAGAAAGAAATTTATATAATGAAATTACACATTGATAAATTAGTAGAGAAACATTGCCAGACACGGCATAATTAATTCATATTATTTTTGAATTGACTGAAACGTGCTAACCTTCGATTTTCTTCGAAACGACACCAAAAAAATGGACTTACGCACCATTATCGGAATAAACGGTCCGTATAACGCTCTTGTTTGCCGAATACTGGATACTCCGGCATTTAAAATTAGACTATTAGCCCATTGCAATCTGTACCTGTAACTGTACATGCAACTGTACATATATACCAGAGAAGTGAATGTACTCACATTTGTTGACGCCGAATGTAATATCGGTGAATTGTAGAGCGCGACAGGCGCTACTGCTGTTAGGAATAGCACGAAGATTCGACGGGGCAAAGTCCGGGTCATCGATGTCGAAGGACACGTTTTCCTCGAATTCCGTCATAGTGCTCTCCATGATTTCGAAGAAACGCCGATGCCGCCACTGTTTCGTGCCTTGGAACAGCAGAATATTCGATGAAACCAGCAACGAGAAGAAGAAATTAACACGTGCAACGTTTGAATTTGTAGCAAATTATGAATAAACGTCAGAGTTTCTCATTTGATCGTTAACAAGTTTTATACCTCAATTTTTTTTTGTTTTTTTTTTTTTTTATACGAAATTCTTAGAAATGCATGGATTTCTCGTCTCGCGAGAACCTGCCAACGTAATTTGTAATTTAGAGAACAGAAACGGCGCTTATTATTCAATAGGATAAAATCGTCACGATCGAACTACTACACAAATGCCTACGCATTATACACATTGTATCGTTGGAATACTTTTACTAATGCTCGATCAGTAGTTCAGGTTCCGTGATAACATGCTTAACATTCTTTCGAGCCATGACACCTAAATGACCGTAATGACGAAAATTCATTTATTTCTCAATGTTCGTCTCTACTCTTCGATCTTCGATCTTTTTTCAATTACAAATTTTTTCACCTAAACTGTCGTCGTGTAGTAAGCGATAAAAGCGCCTCTTTGAAATATTTTTAAGGCACAAATCTGTCGCAATATCTTGGAAATTAATGAACGCATATATGTATATATATGTATATTACGAGTGCAAGGTCAGTCCACAGAGCAGGGTCGACGGTTTACGCTGTTAATTTTTTTTTTTTTTTTAATAAAGTATAATACCGAATGGTATTATACATATCACAGAAACAATGAACGAATTCATAATCGATGTTACGCTTACGAGAAAGGAAAAAAAAAGAAATCCATTCGAAATGAAAAGAGCTCATCCAGAGCGTGTTAGGGACATTTACATTCGTAATGGCCTGATTAAAATGCAACGCCTCGCGCAAAGAATAACAAATGGCTTTTCTGAACAAAAGATATAGGCGTTCGAACAAGACAATAGGTCTCACTTTCTTGCATAATATCGGATTGCCACGCAAATGGGAACAAATTAATTTCCTCTGTCGTTAAGGATCGATGAATTTGAAAATGGCGGCTCGTTGGAGACACACCTCGCCTTTCGCGAACATTTACGATACACGACGAATCGTCGAGTATCTATAATTGTGATATTGTGCGTAAGACGAACGCGGAAGTGATAGAAGAGAAGTGAACGAGAAGATGCTTTAACATCGAAGATGAAACGAAACATCTGCCCATCAGCGCTCGTAAGACATATTACAGCACGTGTACATCGTGAAAATTGTAATCGATGGCATTTAACAGATCCGAAGATAAAGCGGAACAAACGTGGCGCGTCGATGCAACAATCTGCTTCGTACATGCGTCCCACTGCGTGGTAACTGGATACGTATCATAACTTCAACCGTTTAAATTCTTCCCTGTGACGAATATACTGTTCAAACTGTTTTGAAATTCTTCGACATCGTTACAACACGATATATATATATATATATACAGCGTATATAACAAGCGACTAATATATTTTTCTAAATATACCTGGTGCGTTATAAAAGCACCAGCAGCGTACTATGTACATGCAAGCGAGCATATGTAACGTGCAGCATGCCTTGTACTATTAAAAAGTACAATAAAATAGAATTAAAAAATAAAATTAAACGAAAGATAATCTGACGAGGTACAACAGGTATCCTAGGTAGAAACGAATCGAAAGATAAATTATCGGCCAACGATTTATCTCGATCGATGAATGCTGCACGAACAATTACAAACAAATATCAAATACTTCAGCAATCAAAGAGGCTTATCGCGTCGTTGAAGAAACGAGAATTGTAAAGATCTTCAGACTGACAACGGAACGGTTGAGAAATATTTGTGGAATAGTTTAGTGACGAAAAATATCCGTTGTTATAAAACTTCACCGGAGAAAAGATACTCGACAAAATGTCGTGCAAGAAACGTCACGCGTCAATATATCTTGCTTCACTAATTCACGCGTAAATTCCTATTCGACCAAGATTGTAACGATGACGGAAAACGCAATAACGTGCCACCCTAATTCACGATTACGTACTCCTTCGGCTAGATGTATAAAGATTTAGCAAAACTATTTTCTAGCGAAGAAGTTCGATCGAGGCATCGAGTAGAAACACACGTGTGAAATTTTCATTACGCAAACCGACGTCGTGTAAACATATACATAATTTGTACGTGCAACCTGTTGACGACGCTGACCCTTTTTTTCGGGGGGGGGGGGTGGGGAGTTTCACAATTCGTTGGCACTGAACATTTGAATACTTCCGCGAAACAGGGAAAAAAGAAACGACGCGTATCTTTGCTAACAACGCGTGCACAACCGGTGGTTGATGGTTGACTGACAATTTGACTGACACGCTATCACACGCGGGAAATTTGTCACGACGTGTTTGCCTAAACACGTATCAGCAAGTAAGCGAAGACGCTATCTGTTATTGGCTGTACGTACTATATCACTCGTAAATAGAGAGATGCAGATTACAAAATTGACGCGCACCGGCGTAGACGATAGATCCACAGAATAGATCTATTTACCACTCCGATGTGCATTTTTGCAGAGAAAGACACAGCGACGAAATAGACGTGACATTCGATATCGCGTTTTCATCTTCCATGCTTCCAGGCTTCGAGTCTTGTCATTCCCGCGTTTTTACGCTGCGACGTTATCGATTATTCAGCGTATCAACGGTTTAAATTCAAACTAAAACGCTTTTCGCGCAAATCTTTTTCAGAAAACGATTTGCACGGTCGCGATACTAATTGACTTGCTTTCGAAAAGAATTTCTTGAATCAGGTAACACCAGATGCCGTGGCAAAACACTTTGCTCGCGTAATGTTAATAAATATCAATTTATTAACGCCATCTTTATGGCTTTTTTTTTTTTTTTTTTTTAGTTGCATCAAGTGATTCGACCAACGTTATCATAATCGCAATTAATGGAAAGGATTTTGAAAGACGAACAATTTGAAAAGGAGAGAAATTATTATTAAAAACAGAAGAAAAGGATCGTTACTGTTAGAAACTGATATATTTTTCCAATTCAAACTTAAATGAAATAAAAGGCGATAAATTCGAATTTTCGAGAAGAACTTACAGCAATTTATAAACAGAAATGCTAAAAACAAAACAAGATGTCGTACGATCGACAGGAAACAAGATCGTTGTTATACTGTAATTTTACAAATCGAAATAAACATTCTTCAGCAGCTCGTATATATCTATTAAAAAAAATATTGTTACTGCACGCTAAAAATAAAAGCAAGCACAGTGATACAGAAACAAAAAAAAAAAAAAAACAACAGGAATGATTTCTTACGCTCTGGATTTCTCATCCAAAAGATGATAACCTCATTGTTCTTTTCCATGATAATTTCTCGAATCTTTCCGCTTCTTTTTCATCCTTGTTGTATCGTTCTTCTTTGAAAATGCGCGCGTATTTTTAAAAACGAGTTGACAACGGCGACAAATGAAGAAAGGGGAAAATAAAATAGCAGGAAATATATTGTATCTCTCAGTTTTTAAAATCATCAAAGCAAATGTTATAAAGATCTTGTTACACATTAATTAAAATAAATAGTTTCCTGTTAAATTTTATAATATATCTAGTTAAAGGGGTAAACATCCATAAGGACAAGATAGGTGACTGCCGGAATTAAAGAAATCTATTATACCAACTTCGATCAGTGCAGGTGGCACCATCTATTAAATTTTTCCTGTTTTTCTTTTAGTTACAGTCGGATTCGAGAGATACGTAGATGGCAGTACTGACGGTAAACAAGGACAGTATCGATGCGCGACAAGGACAACAATAAATTGTAGTCAATAATATTAATAAAATAAAATGATAAAATAATTTTCCTTTCGATAAATTCAATTCAATTTTTTCGTTTGCAAATTCATACTGATTACATTCATCCAAAGCATTTTCTCTGAAAGTATCAAATCACTTAATTTAAAAGAGCTTTAAATAAATATTTTATTTAGATACATCATATTTACATGCTAGACATTCCTTAAATTCAATAACTTACAAATCATTCAGTTGTAATAAAACTCTTACAAATTCTCTACAATTTAAAAATGTACGAACAAATTTTATCAAATAATTTAATCGAATACATCAAACATAAGATATTTTAATAATAATTTCAGAAACTATAAGATTAAATATGCTTTAAAAATTTTAAGTCACATAGTTATTGGTACTTAAGAAATCAATGATTTTTAAAATAAAATGCGACTATGTTCGCTTCAACGTTAACATTAGAGCGTGTCAACAAATTTAGCATAATCTTAAAATAATATGACAATTAAAAAACTATAAAACATTTGTATATCTCGTAAAATCGTAGTCATTATCGTGAATTGGATCTACTTTCACTATAATATCGGAAATTTTGAATTCTTGTAAAAGATCGTCAAATATTTGACACGGCATACAGCACAATAAAACTACTACACAATAAAACATCATTAATATTCCATTTATCGCAAATCTTTCATTAATACATTGGCCCAAATCCTGCATGAAATGCAAACAATTAACGTTGTCATGTTAGTGTCAATAATTAATAAATATACATACTAGGGTTTGGAGGTGGGCGTAATCTATACATATCTGGCGGAATAAATCGTGGTGGGAATGGTCTTAATGGACCCATCATGTGTCTAGTTCCTAAAGGTACCTGCCCCCGAATTGGAACTAAAGGCCCAACCATTATCGGTCTTGCAGGAAAATCCTAATGACCATTGAGATTTAATATCCAGAAATTATATTTCATTTATAAATTCAACTTACTCCATAGTACACTGGAACGGGAATTTGCTCGATATAATGCGACGACGGTACTCTGTGTTCTCTAGACCTATCTCTTTCACTTCTTTCTCGAGATCGTTCTCTTGATCTTTCTCGATATTCTCGATGAGATCTTTCATCTTTAAACGACCTGTTGTATTAACGATTGTACTTATTAAACTTAATTGTCGAAACACTATGACACTTCACATATTTTATGATACATACTTGTGATAAGAGTCTCTACTCCATGTTCGTTGTTCTCGCTCTCTTGAACGCGAATGATCTCGATGACTTTTTCTTTCTCGTCCTTCCCTTGTTGCGTGTAACTGACCATGTCGTCTGTCTTTTTCTTTGTATTCTCGACTCCTACCTCTACTACGATCTCTTTCTCTGGATAAATTATATAACAATATAATAAAGCATGTCAAAAAAAATAGGCATGTTAAACAAACGTATAAAAGAAATAAGCTGTACCTATCATTTCTATAACTGTTTCTGTCATCAGGTTTTGAATCCTCATACCTAAAAAAGAGTGCTTACGTAACAAAAGTCTAGTTTCTAAACATATATTTATGGTAAGATTATAGTGATATATCCATATTTTGTACTGCAACACTCTGTATCCATATTTATTTGTGTTTCACCAAGCAGTGAATTTGTTAATCATGATATCATTGAATATTATATAATATAAATTAATATTATATAAAATATAATTTATCAAAGAAATAATAGTGAAAATTGATGAATTATTATTACTATTTACATGGTACTATATTGCATTTATCGACTGCTATTAACGGAAAATAAATTCTTTATTTGAAGTAGAAAAAATGAAAAAAATAGGAAGTTAGAAAATTTGCGTTGACTGCAATGTGTATGTAAAAGCAAATAGAATAATTTTCAAAATAATATATACATAATAAATAAAACTATAGTACAAATCAAAATGTAAAAAACCGATTTGTACAATTTTATGAAACTTATTTTATGATTAAGGATGATGCAAAGCAATCAATAAAATGTATAATAAAACAAATACTCTACATATTATATATAAACGTTAAATTTATTTTTAAAACTCCAAGTTACTTACCTTTCAACAATTATTGTTAATTACTACATGAACAATATATTGCAACAAAAAGCATTTAAAAATCGAATATAGCATACCAATGTTATATATAAAATATTAATGTAATCATATCATTTCATGACATGATAATAAAAAAATTTACATTTTTTCATTTATTAAAAATGACTTCTGAGGTATTCTATTTAATTTCTTATTCATATAATAAAAATTATCTTTGCATTGTCCTTAGAAAAAGAAAAAGAAGAAAAAAATAGCAAAATAAAAAGCAAACATTAGCATTGGTAGTGGCATAAGCAAGTCAGGTATATTGCAAATTATATTGCTGTCCATATTTTTGTCCTTTCTTGTATTCCTGGCGAAGCATTAGTAAAAGCTAGAACAGAACAAACTATAATAACACAAAACACATGCCTAAAATAAAAATAAAAAAGCACAATTAAATTTAGAGTAGTTACAAACATATATCATAACAAAGCGTATTCATGATTATGAATACATTTCAGTGTTTCTATACTTATATGTGTATTATATATATATGTACATTGTACACTAATAATTTAAATTTGTGAAATATAGAATAAATACTTGCAAATTATATAATTAAAAGTATAATATTAAATATTTTACAACATAATATTACTAGATATAATATAACTAGAAATATAAATAATAGCAATACTCAATTTAATATTCATATCCATATTAGTATCTAAAAAGAAAAAAAAGAAAAAATACCATATTGGTATAATAACCAATACACAAACCTGGCATAGTGAGACAATCTACGTCGAGGGCTGCAACTTCGACTTCTTGATGTCGTATATTTTTTATTCACTCCCGATTTATTTTCTAAAAATTACACTTATTATTTTATATAAACTTATTATTTTTCCAAATAACATTTTAATATATATAAAATAATAACTTTTATGAGAAATATAATTTTATCAATTTCCAACAAAAGCAAGAGCAATTTGTTTAAATTTTAAATAATAAACAAACCTAAGTTTTCATTATTTATAGCAACAACTGTACGATGTTCGACAATTTCTTCCGTCTTGACTGTTGCATTTTTTATTTCTTGTCTTTCAAATATAGGTTTGGATCCTTCTCCTATAATTAAAAAATTTATAAATACAAAATTTAAAGTACATATATACAAAAAAAAAAAGCAATTAAGCAGTATTAGCAGCTATGACAGACCTCGGAAATCTTAAGGGTTGATATGTAAATAAACTGGCTACCTCTGAACGATTGTAAGCTAGGGCACTTCGTAAGAAGTATAAGATGAACTAAAATACGATATAAAAAATGCAGAAATATAATTCTCTTATATTATTTTATATCTTCGATTTTATATCAATATTTCATATACCAATAATGTAAAAAAGATATATTTATTATTAAAAATACAAATTACTTTAACTGATTACTAATTTAAGTACAACAAAACTTCCGTTTTTATAAATAAGTCAATCTTCAAAATTAAATACATGAAAAAGTTAATGACTTACAATTTTCTTCAGTGCCAGAAACCATAAAATAATTTTATATACACGTATAATTATAAGAAAAATTAAATTACAAAAATACAAAACAATACTTTATTCTATTTTTATAAATTGATAAATTTTATTTCCACATGAAAAATACTAACATCATTTCTTTCATTAGATTTATTGTATCTTTTGTTAATAATAATTGCTAAAAATTAACGATTTCTTTTAAATTTTATGAATTTTTAAGATCTTAATTTTTATTAAAATCTTAGTTAAAAAATAAGTCTTCTAGGAAAATTTTGTAAATTAAACTATTTTTGGTCAATTAAATTATAATCCTATAATAAAATCTTCCGTGATGCTTTGTATCTTCCAGGATGATTAAAAAATCTTCCACTTCGTTGATAGATAACTCCACAGTTTGACTGTTTATTTTTCTTAATATGTTTGATGATGAAAAATTAATTACCATATCATAATTATTATATTATATCAAATTGAAGAACTTTCACTCGAAAATGTTTTAAATAATTACTTCTCAACAATAATTTTACTTAGTTCTTTTTATAATATTCTCTTGTATAATATTGCTTGTAGTTTCATGTATAAGAAAGTAAAAACCAATGAATCCAAATAAATTAAAAATCTTGTTTTGTTATAAGAATTTTAAGTATAACATTTAAATTATTTACTGTTGAATTTAATTTTATTTCTTCCATTGTAGAATCATGGGCTTTGTAGTTCAATAAATAATATTCCTTCTTCCATTGTTGAATTTATATTTAACATTTAACATATCACCATGGAAATTAAAAATATAATTAAGCTTTTGCGTTTTTAAACATGCAAGCATTCTAAAAAGCAAAGCACACAGAGAATGCACAAAATGAAACAAAAATTTGAAACATATTTTCTAAGTATATTCTCTACATCTAATATTAAAACATTTAAAATTTAAAACATTCCAAAAATATAATTTTTTGTGCAAACTCAATAGCTAAAGAAAAAAAAAAAAGAAAAAGCAGCAAAAAAAAAAAAATAAAAGCACTCTTAAGACATTCAAGATAATAATCATTGTGCTTACGTATTGCACATTATTGTTCAATATCCAAATCCAACGTTGTATTCCAAATTTTCTTCATCCTTGCTGAATCAAGAACGTATTATTTTACAGTTGTCTAAATTGTTGTTATAGAAGGCAATATAATAATAAATCTATTATCTTCATAGCCGTAGAAACGTATTATCTTTCTTCAGATGTTGCATTAGTAAAAGTGAACATTTTATTATTCTTATTATCTTTAATCACAATTTCATTTCAGTCTGATGGTTGAGTCTTACTGTATTTTACTTACTATATCCAAAAAAAAAAAAAAGAATATGCAATATATAATTCTTAACTTTACATTGCAAAGCGTACAATCTACTGGAACTTGAGAACTTATAAATTATGATTTTTGGAAACTCCCAAAAGGAATCATCTTCCTAGTTGAATTCATACGCTCCTTCAGTATTTCTTCACTGAATGACTGATATTGACTGAAATTGTCAAGTAATTATAGAAAAAAAAAACAACATTTTACCCTCTCTTCTCATAACCTGGACATCTTCAGGATTGACAATAGCTCGTTGAAGTTCATCGGCTGTTGCTTTGCCTGGCACATTTCTGTGAATATCTACTTTGATACTTCGTAATTCCACAATACTAACTTGTGTGCCTTCTGGTCCCTTAAATAAAGGTGTTGTACCATCTGATGGTTCTAATCTAGTACAAAATAACGTTTTATTTTCTATAATTTAATATATAATTCACTGAATTTCAATCTTCTTTATTAATTAAAAACTAAATTATATTATACGATATAATTTGCACTTAAAATGTATGTATCTATTTGCTATGCAATTTGCACGATCAATAATTATAATTGATATGATTATTGTGCAATTCATATATCTTACACACGATACTATCAAACATTCGTTTTTAAAGCGTCTTGCATGATTTATACTTACTTTTTAGATAATATGGCTGTTTTAGATGTACTTGATGTGGCAGTTCTATGTCGACTTTCCGGAGATTTGCTTTTACTTTTACTACGACTGTGATGTGAGAATCTTCCTTTCGGTAGTGGTAAACCTTTTTCACGAGCACGACGTATTTCATACTCTAAAATCATCTTCGCCTTCAATTTTTCATGTTCCCGTAGCTTTTCTTGTTCTATCATCCATTCGCGTCTACGCCGTAATCGTTCTTCTTCCGTTTTTGAACGTAGACCAGTTTCATAATCTCCACTGCGCGATGTTCTCGATCTTTCATCTCGATGAGAATGACTTGACACGGTTCGTTTCATTTTCCAAAGAAGAAAAACTTCATATGCATGAAGATTAATCTGCAAGTCTTTTTGAGGATAACAATGCGGAAGATTAATGTGTATATTACATCAAAGTGATAAACAAAAAAAAAAAAAAAAAAAAAAAAGATATGCAGTTATTAACACAATTTACTGTCCACGCATTGAACGTTTTATAATTTGTGGTAAATAAATGCGATTTCTTAAATTAGGTTAGTATTGTTTCGCAATATTTCTTAAATAAAATTTATTCAACATTGATTATAGGGGTGTATCTACATGGTATCAACACTGTACATCACGCATGACATAATATGACGGTGCGTTATTCATGAAGCGCAATGCAAAAGATAGTAAACGTGTTCTGTCAGATGCCGTATCACATTTGACCCGGATTTTCTGAAAAATTATTTATTAATTAATAATTAATTTAACAATAGCTAATTTGAGAACAATACAAATTTCAAAACAAATATACAGCTCTTCTTCTTTCTATAAGAGTATGTAATTTACTTGCAAACTGAATCTAACTAAAAACTATTACCTGGTTTTTACTCACATTGGCAATTTATACATAATATTTTTGATATGTTTACATATGTAATATATACGTGTCAAACATACGCTATATGTTATTAGACACAATCTAAGATGATTTACTCTATGACCTTCACGCAACACGGGTCAAAATTGATGCAGCTTAGATGAATGATAATTAAAATAATAAAGATAATTCAGACAAAATTATAAACACTGTTCATTGTGTTTAACACGAAGAAATGGATCATATTAGTACATAATAGCTCATGAACTATTAAACTATATATCTATTAAATTATAACAATCCATATAATTTTTCAATAATCTATAACCATATCAATTTATTCATAATACTTTGTCTCATATCCAATATTTTTCAACATATGTAAATAATATTTTAGTTTATTGTAACATACTCATATCATGTGTTATCAATACTCTGTATAATATCCATATTAATTTCCAAAAAAATTTGATCTCATAGCTAATAATACTAACTTGTAATACATTCATATTATATTTCAGTAATACACTAGATAATAACATATGTTAGCAATATTCCACAAAACATCCATATTAACTTTGGGTAATACTCTGTCTCATATTTAATAACACTACTCTACACAATATTCAAATTATATTTTGGTAACACACTACAAGATACTGATATTATACTTTGGCAATACTCCATAAAATATCCATATTAACTTTGAGCAATACTCTGTCTCATATCTAATAAGACTACTCTTTATAATATTCAAATTTTATTTTAGCAATATATTATAACATATCCATATTAAGGTTTAGCAATACATTATAAGATAATGACATTATACGTTGGCAATACTTCATAA
>WIUT01005605.1:0-14706 GCA_010645135.1 Tetragonula clypearis | reverse complement strand
TAACTATTCACCGCTAATACACGGTCGGTAAAGCGTTAAATTGGTAAGTAACAACGAGGGAGACTTTTTACTGATACGCTTTTAGCGCATTTTTGAAAGGTTGCCTCTTTCCCCGTTTTGCAGCAATGAAAATCAAGCAATTGTGTTTTCCTCGTTAGCGCGCGAAGAACAAACGATTTGTTCTGCTTTTTTGTAAACCAAAAAAAAAAAAAACACAGAAGCGTTCTTCTGATCGTTTACTTCGGCGTGGATAAAATTCTTAGGTACTGCTTGAAAACCACAATGGGGAATGAAAATTTCACTGCTGTTTAATGCCGCAGAGCTCGATAATCGCACAGAAATGAAGTTTCTGCGGTTGTATCATATTATTCGCATTTGATATAAACATGTTTGGCGAAAAACTCGCGAAACTTGTAGCTCACCTTTCTTGTAAATGGTTTTGAACACACGTTACAACAGTGCGACGAATCTCCGGTGTGCTGACGGAGATGATTATTTAGATGTTCTTTCCTGGTGAACGTTCTCTGGCAGAATTCACACCGATGCGGTGATTCGCCGGTGTGGATTCGCACATGATTCGTCAAATGCTCCTTACGAGTAAATGACTTGGAGCAGAAGTGGCATCGGTGTGGCGATTCGCCTGTGTGTTGACGCACGTGATTTGTCAAATGTTCCTTCCTCGTGAAGGATTTGGTGCAATACTGGCACTTGTGCGGTGACTCACCCGTGTGTTGTCTGACATGGTTCACCAGATGATCCTTCCGCGTAAATGCTTTCGGACAGTATTGACAGCGAAAAGGCGTCTCTCCTGCACAACATCAATCAACAAACATCGCGACTTTTATTTCTCCGATCGATCATGTTATTATTGTATCATACACGATTTCAACTTGACTCTTAATCGATTTCCTTTGATGCAACGTACGAATAAGCTGTACACGCATACATGACAAAAAAAAAAAAAAAAAATTACTATTTTACGCATCACGAATGAATTTACAATCCTGCGTATATATCTTTGTACATCCCATTGGCTCGTGTTTAATTTACAGATTTATTCGAACTCGAGGGAAAGAATTTCGAACACTGTTACATTAGATTAGTGAAGAAAAGCGTACGCAATGTTCTTTTTTTTTACACCGAGAACAAAATGCTCGCGACAAATTCGAATTCAATATTGGTATTATCAACTCTATCCGTTCTTGTATATCAACAATTTCTTACGTTACATCGATAAAAAGTCATACTCGTACAATTCAATATAAGTATCGAAGATCATGTTATGATCTTGATGATCGTAAACGTTATACGAAGATGTGATAATTTTGAATACTTGAAAGGAAAATGTATTTTTCGCCATATGTTGTTACAACACATGAAAAAAGAAAGTGGAAAAAAAATTAAGAAAGAAAAAAAAAAAAAAAATAAACAGAAGAAAAGAAGATAATAAATCGCTATTTCATAATTACGAATTATCCTTATGTTAAACTAAATCTCGTTAATGAATTTTGTTTACCTATGAAATGAAATGAAAATGAGAAATGGTATTATGTATAAATCTCTAAAACAAAAGAAGATTTTAAACAAATGAGGGAAGGAGTGATAATAAGCCGAATAAAAAGACATCTCTATAACACAGAGATGCATATGCGAGAATGTCTCATTTAACGAGAAGCCTTTGAAAAACGGTTAATAAAAAGCATGTATGAGAGCGGTGTATTAGGCAGAACAGTAAATGTCTCTATGGGATCCGATGATGAAATGGGGTAATTGTGATCAGCTGAACTAATTAGCTAGTTAGATATAATGTGAACTGTTATGCACGAACGGCGAACGCATTATCCCCCGGTATATTATTTATTCTATTAATTTAAAAAAAAAAAAGAAAAAAAAAGAAAAAAAAAGAAGGAAAAAAGATGTTAAACAAAAAGCAAAACAAAAGAACAACAAAATAAAAAAAGAAAAAAAAAAACATGGACAGCAGATATATATATGTATATGTACGTGTGTATGTACATATGTACACATACACATACGTATATTTTTTTCTTTTTTCGCATGCAAGTCTGCAAATCATAGCTATAAACCGTTGGGTTGGAAGCAAAACCGAGCGATGCGCGCGTACGTGTACGTTCGAGAAGCAATATATCCTCTTGAGCGATCATTTTCGAAGAAACAAATCTGGATTCAATTCGGACTTTCAGACAAAGAAACGAATGATTTCTCAGTGTATATGTAATGTGTGTTACATGATACGACGTTACATAAACATGGCGCGACCGAAAATCACATGATAAATATCTAGATATTTCTGTTTCTCTCTCTCTCTCTCTCTCTTAAGTAAATATGATTTTTCTCTATTCACGTATAAAAGCTACTACTCTTAGAGACAAATATTACAATCGGTTGTCCGTGAAGTGGACATCTGCCAACCGCTCTCACCTGTGTGTTGGCGGATGTGGTTAACAAGGTGTTCCTTTCTGGTGAACGATTTGGAGCAGAAGCCGCATCGGTGTGGAGACTCACCCGTGTGCTGGCGAACGTGGTTCAAGAGATGCTCCTTTCGCGTGAATGTCTTCGAGCAGAAATCACAGCGGTGCGGCGTCTCACCCGTGTGCCACATTATGTGGTTCGTGAAGTGCTCCTTTCTCGTAAACGACTTACCTGTTTATTCGCAGCAGTATACAACCAAAAAAAGAAAAACAAAATACCAATACTATGATTATACTGTAATAGCAATCAGATCTGTAATTCGACTGTGTCATTGATACGCGTGTATAACAGCATATTACGTATGGGACGATTCCAAGACGATTAACTCTTTCTAACTGTTGTGATATTTCAGATATTCTACGTTATATTTGGCTTTCTCATGTCTTTTGCAGGACAGCTTAGAAACTTACTAGAGATCTCTGTTTCATAGATATTGTCTGTGTGTATTTGAAAATGCACGTGTTGAGTCGGTACACCAATTTTGTGTAATCTGTAATTTATGGAATAAACTGTTAATAATATTTTGAAATTGACGCACAATATGAACAAGCACTTTTACTTTTCAGTTTCTAAAATTATAAAAAAATATACTCGAACGTTGAATTTAATTTAACACGAACTGTAAAGGTAATGCCCACGACATTTGTAAATACCTTTGTATCAGCCGTGTAAATGAAACTTTTCTTTATATCGAGTTGAAAACTTCGAATAAGACTGTAGTATAGCATTTAAATTTTATTTCATAATTAATATTATTATACAAAACATACATGTACGTGGGGCTCAGTAAGATTACTATTCCCACATGTATCGAAAACGAATTATATCTTGTTATTCGAATAAATAATAACATCAAAATTCTTTACAAGTGAAACATTTTTATCACGGAATTTAGAAAGGTGTATCTGGTTAAAAATAAAATAAAATGAAAGAATACGGTATTAACTACAAATATTATTTCAATGAAATGATGAAAATCTTTGTACGTAAATTAGTCGTTGAATAATAATTTAAGAAATTCTCAAAGCTATCCAAACTATTGTAACTTAAATGTGAACATAAATTGTGAATAATGATAGTCTAAACTATTACTTTATAAAATGAAAGACTGACTATTATAACGATTGCTATCATTATTAAAATAATAATATACATATATTTTCAAACGACATCTCTTAATACTTGAATTTTTAAAAATACAAATTAATTTTGTTTAAATTACAAATTAATAGAATAAATTAATAAAATTAAAATTAGATTTAAATCGATAATTCCAGAAAATAAAATTGTGTCTTATTGAGGAAGAAACATGTGCGCAATATATGTACCAATCGCTTAAATTTACGAAATAAGTCATGACACCGAAGTATGCGATGAATGAATCGTATAGATGTATAAAACGACAGTAAATGATCCGTTATCGATATCAACAGCCATAAAAAAAATAACATACGACTGAACGTATTGATAATTCGAAAGTTAGAAAGACACTTTAACGATTTATGACAGGAGATAGTTGAATAAATTTTTATTTAATATTTTCTAACTTTTCAATATTTGATTTGTAATTTTTTCATGTTTTTCATACTTGGTTCTACTCAAAAAATTGAGTAAAATGTTAAAGTGATCACAAAGTTATATATTCTTTCTTTTGTATAAATATACAAGAGGAAAATACTATATGTATATTAAAATGAAAAATTTTAATAATAATTTTTTGTATATAACAAATATGTAAGTGATTTTGGAGTTATAAATATGCACAAGTGCGTACACTCATTACATCAATCATTTCATTAATAAATTTAACTTATTTTCACATTAATTATATAAGAAACATAAAATTAATTTGAGAAATAATTATTGATTTGTCAAATATGAAATATTTAACTATCAATCGATATTTAACAATAATAATAATAATAATAATTTACCTTGAAAACTACTTTAAATAATATTGGAATAATATTAGAAAATCCTAGTAATAATTTTAGGCAAACCGTGTAAATTTAATGTACCATAATGCGACATATAAAATATTTTTTGTAATATAAATATTATTTCTATGACTATTATACATATAATTTTTTTACAACTAATATATTCATTTTTAAAATATTCTGGAATCGTCCCATTAATTATGTTCTAATTGCATATATTATATGAGAATAATAATGAACAATTTAACATTATTTTATACGTATAAATTATTTTTTAAAATGAGTAATTAAAAACAGATTATAATATTTCGTTCGTTGGATATTTCGAAGAAATACTTAAATATGAATTAAAATAGCTTTCCAATGCCTTTATATATCTCTAATCACTTCAGATTATTTCAAATGTTTGAAACTATTGTTTACTTTCATACTTTTATAAATATTAATTGTACGTGTGTATATATATTATTTGAATGTATATAATTTAAGTATAGATAATGTAAATAATTTGTATATGCAATACTTTACGTCTGTCAAATAATTGGAATAGTAGATTACTTACCGCATATTTCACAGCGAAATGGTGTATCATTGGTATGTGAACGCATATGGTTTGCGAGATGTTCTTTACGTGTATATTTCTTGCCACAAGCTTGGCAATGATGAGGAGTTTCTCCTGTATGCCACATAACATGATTCATAAAATGTTCTTTGCGAGTAAAGCTCTTTTTACAAATATCACATCGATGAGGTGTTTCACCCGTATGTTTACGAACATGATTTACCATGTGTTCTTTCCTAGTAAAGGTCTTTGAACAATATTGACACCTAAAACATAAAATAATAGAATTATTTTCCAATTGGTGATTTTATTGAAACACAAATACTTCAAAATTTTAGATATATTTGAGATAATAATTGATTATTAAATATTGATTAATAAAATTCTAAAAACAAGATATAATTATTAATCAATTAATTAAAGATAAGGAAATTCTTATATTTTTTAGAGCGATTAAATCATTAATTTATTTAAACTTTAGTAAAGTAACAATTTACCTGTAAGGTGTTTCTCCAGTATGACAACGCGTATGGTTATCTAAATGTTCTTTTCTTGCAAAACTTTTCCCACATACAGTACAATTATATGGTTTATCGGTAGCATGTCGCTTCATATGACGTTCCAAAGATGGTGCATTTGCAAATACATGAAAACAAACTGTACAAGTAAACATGGATCCACCTAAATGACATTTTCCATGCCGTGTCAAATCATTTGCATTTAAAAAGGCTTTGCCACACACCTATGACAGAGAAGTTTATATTTACTCAATAAATATTAAAAAATTAAATAAGTTAAATTTGGGAATATATATTATATACCTGACAAGTGAAAGGTTTCCTTTCCGTATGATATCTACGATGAACAATAAGCTGATAGCGAAACTGAAAAATTTTTCCACATATTTCGCATGCATGACTTCCAACTGATACAGGCGAAGCACTTGGTCCTGGTGTAGCTTCACCATCACTTGATTTAATATCAAATTTATTTAATTGAACTTGTTGTACAATTGGAGTTCCATTCTGTATAGTGGTAACTGTTTGAGTAGGAACTGTACTTCCAACTAAAGTTGTACCAGCTGCTATTTCACTTTGTAGTTTTCCAAATACTTCATGATATGCTAAAAGTTGATTAATATCCTCGACATTTACCTGTAGAATATAATAGAAATTTTATAATTATATATTAAAGAAACTATTGTTTTATGTATTATAATGCAACATTTTCTTGCCTTATACATATTTTGCACCATTTCAACACCAAGTGTTTTTGCTAAATCTTGCTCATTTCCAGCACTGATTTTCACAACTGAACCATCAGCTGTTCTTACGTCCATCATGTGACCTCCTGGTTTTAAATCTGGCACTTGAAATCTATGCAAAAGTTATAATAAAAGTCATTTGTTAAACTGTAAAAATGATCGAACTTAATAAATATATAAATTGCGCGAACGTACTGCGTCATATTCAGTTGACGCAATTCTTTTTCTTTTTCAGGTTTCTCTGTATTATTTTGACTTCCACTTTCGTTCGATGAATTCCCACTTATGTTCACGCCAATTTGTTGCTGCTGCTGCTGTTGTTGCTGTTGCATAAGACTTTGTTGTAAATCCTGAGATGATTGTAATTGGAGGTCACATTGAACTTGACAGTGAACCTGATTCTCACTGCAACGTTCAGTTGTACAACTTCCACCTTCATCTTTCACTTTGTTATCATCCCTCTGTGCGTTTTGATTATGTGCAGTTGGTCCACTGTTCTGAGCATTTTGATGATTTTGCATTTGATGGTGAGATTGTTGTTGTTGTTGCTGCTGCTGCTGCTGTTGCGGTTGCTGCTGTTGATGCAGCTGTTGCTGTTGTGCTGCCTGCATTTGTTGCTGCATTTGTGCATGTGCTGCCTGTAAATGACTGACGCTGGCAGGTATATGTGGTCCGTCTAAATTAAGGCCTGGTAGAGAAACTGGTATCTGCTAAATAAAATACAAAAAAAAAAAAATATTATTATATTCTTTTTCAGTATGACAGAATTATAGTTCTAACAATTAGATAATTGAAAATATCAACAAGTTAATAATGAAATTATATATTCTTCGTATTTTAGCATATTGCAAATTAGAAAATAGAAGTTCAACAATTAAAAACAGTATTGTCATATATATATATATATATATATATATATAAAATTACAACAATTAGCGTACAATTACATAGAATAAACATAAAAATCAAAATAAAAGACATTGACAAAAGCAATACTTCAAATTATAAACGTGAAACTGCAAGCATTCCATGTGTATGTATTATAAGTACATAATTTTGCTATCTACTCACACTTATATCAAATTACATACAATACAGTATATTACCACAATTCCTGCAAATGCAGATACTAAACCTGGATCATTTATAAGCTACACTCAATAACTAATCATTGCATACCTCTAAGTAAACAAACCTGTGAATTTGGTTGTAAAGAACTATGATGACTGCTACTGCTAACTGAAGATTGATGATGATGATGTGTAGGTGTTGATTGATGATGTGAACTGGAAGTTAACGCCATTTCTTGATTCAATGAAGAGGCTGGCTCTTTGGAAGATGCCTCTCCACCTCCACTACTCCTATGTGAGGAGTTGTGGTGGGAATGATGATAGACCGAGACCTGAGGTAGCGGTCCAGGAAAGAGATTGGTGAGGACCCAATATTTAGCTACCGAGGAGGCTAACGCTACGGCTGTACCTACACGCAGGTCCGCGGATGAATGCGGGGTACTTCCTACATTGCCAAGACTGGTTGCTGTAGCCAAACCACCTGGGTATGAAGGACGACCACTTTGACCCGCGTTTACATCCTACCGATATACATTCAAACATTTGTACAACATTGATAGAGCATGCAGCAGCATGCACCAGGCTCAGATCCAATCAACAAATGCGCTAGTTTTCAAATTTCCTTTTTCTAGCATTACAAAAGCTATAAATGAAATTTTAATAAATTCGTGCAACCATCGCCAGTATTATTCTATATACAGAATTACTATATATAATTCTATACACAGAATTTATGTTTAAGAGGAAATTAAAATAACGTTATACCTAAATCCAAGTTGCAAAATCATACAAAATACATACTTTACTATCAAAAGCTTATACAGTTACATCTAATGATGCAGTGTAATATATTTATAGAAACATATTTCTTTTAACACGAAAAATGTGCCTTACGAATAGCTACATAACAAAAAGAATAAGCCGATAAGTACAAAATATTTAAGCAAAAGCTACTTGATTTAAACTACAAGCATTAAAACTAACAAAAGGAAGACTATAAAATTTTATACAAAATTTCCACATAGAATGTCATTTCCTAGTGTAAAACAAATTTCGTATAAAACTGCATAGAAAGTATAACAAAGTATTAAAAATTAGTAACAAATGCTAAACATAAAAAAAAAAAACAAACACATTGAAATAATAGTAAATATTTGTTGAACTTATAAAAGGAAATACATGTATTTCAATGAATAAAAACTTTTCAATTTATTTCGCAATATTTTCAAACTGTTGCGTTTTACATATCAATTGCGCATTTGTGGTTTGGTAAATAGCCTGCATCAGTTGGAAATGTTCTTACCTCTTGTTGTGCCTGCGTAGTCGCTGGCAATGCATGCTGCTCACTGTTCATCTTTATTCACTGAAGGATACTAATTAAATGTTTTCGATATATTTCATTTCTCATCCTGCAAAATAATTTGATTAAAGTTACTGTCGCGAATTTTAACAAATTGCACAAATATTAAAAAAAAAAAAAAAAAAAAACATCTAACAACGTATGATCATCATTTGCAAAATATATACGTATAAAATTAAGTAAGATCAAATTTTATAAAAATAACACAACATATAATTAATAAAGTGGCCACGTTGCCCTTTGCACCGTTGAGACTGACTAGTAAAATAAACCTTGTAATTTAACCTCGAAATCAATTGGTTTAATATCAATAAGCGAAATAACTCTTTCTAAATACAATGGGACCGAGACATCATTGGGCGGAAACTTATTATTATATAATGCTTATACGATAGGTTAATACTGCGAGAAAAAAGTGTCGATATATTACAAGAAGAAAAGAGAGAGAGAAAAAAAAAAAAAAAAAAAAAAAGAAAGCAGTTAATTTAACCTCACAAATATTTAAGAGTTTTTTGTCGAGTGAGCGGGAAAGGGTGAGTCATCCGATACCATCTTTCGAAGGCGACAAAGGCTGATAGAGTGAAACGGTTATATGTTAGGCGTACCAGCGGCTCGAATGAGGACGCAGGTATATTTCCACATTTGCCAGGATTCGCCGTAGATCCCCTCGCAGCTAAGAGAGGGTTCACGGGTACCATCTTCTGGTGTTTCAGGCATATGACGCGTCAATTATCGTGACTCGTAGAACGAGGACAAGAGGCTACAAGATGGAGGTTCCTTGGGATTCGGGGGCAAGGGGATTTCTAGAAACTGTTGAACAGGGCCGAAGCGATAATCGAGAGAGCTTGGAGGGTGGACTCACGTGGTGTACGGTGCCGTCGGCGGTTCTGGCATCTCGCTTGGTCGGCCCTAGGCCGTCTCGTATACAGGGAGACGCGCGTCCCGACGCAGGGGGGGACGCCTTTCGCCGCCTCTCGACGTCTCACCTCGCCACGGGTACCCACAAGCAAATCCCTGATAATGGCCACGCGCCCTCGCTCTCCACCTCCACAATATATTCTAAGGAAAGTCCGCGAAATTCAGGAAACGGGCTTGCCAATTTTGATCCAGATAGGCGCCAACCTGCGCAACAATTTCACGAAAACGCTGGCAAGAGAATACGTGCTTACGGTTAACAGAAAATACGACGACTGTCATGGCGTCCCTCGCCCACCCCGCAGGAACTTACGCGTTCGCAGCATCATTTGGTCGATCAGTTTTTCATCGATTTCTATGAAAAAATCACTTGACAAATAAACTTGCCATAACGAAAAACAAATTTCGAATGAAGTTTTCTGGAAATAAACCGCCCAATCGTTAACATGGAAGAATGAAATTTGTCAAGTGCTCTTTGTTAGTTCATTGGGTATGCGCGCGCAGCATCCAGCTGCGCGCGCCGTTTCATCACTTCCTGTTATTACAACCCGCTAAATTACAAATGTCGAAGTCTAAAAGTATATGAATGATATTTTTTAAATTTAATTTATTCATTTGGATTTACGATCGAAATATTACTTCTTGTGAAGCGATTTAACAGTAAGAATTAAATTGTATAATTTCGATCACAGAAAATAAGTTGTGAAAATGATATTCTTTAAATGTAGAAATACTTTATTGTGATTTTATAATTGTAAAAACGTATTGGAAGTAGAAAATGAAAATGAATTAAAAATACAAAAAAGCGAATTGATTACATTAGGTAGTTTATATATATATATATATAATTAAATATAATATACATAAGTATAATTATATATAATTATATTTATAATCACCTTATATTTGCTAGTAAAATATTATTTACATCAATTTGTACATACAGTTGACCATTTTGGTTTTTTGTGTAACAGCATCTACAAATATGTATACATACATATGTTATATTGAAAATGATCTGCAATATTTTATTTAATAATGATATGTTGGTGCATTCGTAAAAAGATATTTATAATAAAAATCTAAAACTATTTTCATAAACTTATTTTAAATATTGATAGTATAGACATAATTTTGTAATATAATTCGTATTCTTGCGTGAAAAGAAATATTGACTAGTACAATAAATTATATATAATTATTAAACACCTTGTAATATAAACATTAAATAAAAAATATAATTTAAATAAAACACTTATAATTATTTCATAGCATTAAAAATTCATTCTAATTCTAACTCATATATATATAATACATAAACTATTATACATACATGTATACAAATTTGTTTCAAAGTCATGAAGGACTAAGAAAAATAATTTCTCTTAAACCAAAAGAAATATTCTATTATGTTGTACAATCTGAACAATTAGTTTGAAGATTTAGCAAGTATTTTAATTCCGACGCATACTCTTCAACTAACAGGACAAATACGCATTAACGTATCATGTATTTACATCCAAGAATATACGGATAATGATTTAAAAAAATATGTCTTAGCAATGTAGAAGATTAGGAATAAATTAACAATAAAAAATTTATTTTCATTTTTTATCTAAATAATACGCATTTTAAAAAATTTTTAAAACTTTAGATAAAGCTTTGTTATTTCTTTTAGCATAAAAAATCTACTTATCTCATGTCCCATGATTATGAAATATTTTTTATATATTTGAATATCTAACGAACAATATAGAAATAATATTTATTTTCATTTATTGAAAATAAGTTTAAAATTTCATTTTACGATATGAAGGTGCATAAAATTTTTCGATTACAATTCAAATAGAAAATAAATGGAATATGTATTTTTTATGAATAGAAAATATGTCTTTATGAGCAAATATTATAAAGAAATATATAAATTATGTATATTGCAATATATTATTTACAGTTCTGTAGTAATTTCATCTTGTGGTCGGAACCCGAGAATTGTAAAATCATCAATGAGGTATTCACGAGCAGGTGACCAGTCAGATAAAATAGTATAATTAGCAGCCTCTGTACTACTTTGAAATTCCCACTGAGGATTTAATTCACGATCGAGTCCATTTGCCTCACATTCATCTATTGCACAAGTAGATTCTGTTAATGCTGCACCAGTATTGTAATTATGATTAAAAGTGGCAATGGCAAGCTCTTGAAAATGTGTATTCGAAGGTTTCAGTCGTTTTTGGTTATCATATACTAATGGAGTTGTTTGTCCTATGCTGGATCCATTTGGACTAAGTTTCTCATTATAAACTCCGGAACTATTTTGTCCAAGACTGGAGCTCACAGGACTATCTTTTACATATCCAAGACTGGAACTTGTAGGACTGATACTTGATTTGTCGCTTGCTTGAAATGTTGTAAGTGGTACATTTGATTGGAATGTAGTTAGATTGGTTGGAGTGGTTCTTGGTTCATAAGGCTGAGGTGATTGTGTGATTGTTACTTGTTGTGATGAATTCATTTGGACGGATGTTGTTGGTTGTTGCAAGAACGTTACAAGTTGAGCCACCTTGAAGTACAAAAAGTTATTTTTTTAAAATTTTTATAAATTTTTATTGATTCATACAGTTTTATTTAAAAGAAATTCTTTTTTTTTTCATGCATATGTAATTATTTCTTCAACGCGCGTGACTCACCAAAGTGTTTTAGAGACTTGCATGAAAAAAAAACAAAATATAAAATAACAAGCTTTTTGGAGTTAAACTTTTTTTTGGAAGTAAATTCTTTTTACAATTGTTTCGAGCCAAATAATTAACTTACTTCGGGTGAGCTGTGCCTTTTGTATCGCCTTAGTAATCTTTCGGCCCATGAAAAAAGTCTTTGCCAATCATCTGGAGGAACAGGTATTTCATCATCTCTTCTGTTAATGAGAACTAGTATCCTTGCCAAATCACGTAAAACTGGTCTGCAAATCATAATTATAATAAAGAAAGAACATATCAATTAATAGCTAATTAATAGCATAATTGTACCTATAAGCTTGTATTCCAACAGCACCATCTCCATTATTTCCAGAATAGTATAACTCTCTAACTTGTCTCCTAGTATCATTGAGCATGGAAAGAAACGTGTTACCTTCTCCTCTAAGCATTGCAAGATGTTTTAAAAATTCTCTCCTCTCTGCGCTAAAATATAAACGAAATCATATATTTAATACTATTCACTTTTAATCATTCTTATAATATATTAACAAATAACAAAATACCTGTCTTCAAACTGCTGGATTAATTTAGCAGCTTTCTTTTTCCTCCTATGTACAATTATAGCTCCACATAATATTATCAGAATACATATAGTTGCCCCAGAAACAATTCCTACCAAAATGGCTACTTGACTTCCAGTAAATCCAAACATGTACCCCGTTTCTTTACAAATTCTTCCCATATATTCATCTCTAGTTGACCAATCTGCAATATGGCCTGGTGGACAAGTATCAACACAAGTACCTTGATGTAAAAGAACTGCACATCTTGCACATATTCTATCTCTACATCTCTTGCAGCCACCTTCTCCTTCGATACATTCTGTAATCATAGAAACAGTGCAATTTACATTTTGTTCTATATGACAATGAATATTTATGAATTAAATGAATTAAATGATATTGTTAATATTATTTAATGATACGGTTGATATTGACAGATATATAGCGCTATAAACACTTTAACAATCAATTTTTTTTCGCGTATCTCTATTTTAAATAATTAAATCTACATCACCAAAAAAAACATTATAAATTGAGCTCAATGTTCTTTTATACTTCCAGAATAAAACGTGCCACTTTATGAATGTCGCGTAAAAGGGATGTAAGAGGAACGTGCAAATCGAATACGTTGTTCAGTAATCCATAGCCTGAAGCTGTGCCCCAAATGCCTGACACACATACTCGCTAAATATCAGTATTTAAATATATGAAATTGAAATTAAATACGCGAAGTACTAATATATAATAATCCTTAATTATGTTATTCTAGTCGAAAGTATATTTACATAAAAGAAATATATTTATATGCGTGATACATTATAACTTTGCAATTTCATTCGTATAGTGCAAATGTTAGTTTCGCTGAAGATTTTTTCCTTCTAAAGCTATTATCTAGCTTAAACTAGTTATGAACTAGTTCTGTAGGAAGTCTATACAATTTCAAAATTTTTCGTTTAAATTCGAATTATTTTAGATCGCGTTACTTATTAGATGATCCTTGTAATTCTTTATAATGATACGGATTTTCTAAAGAAAAAGAGCAATGACTCGTAATAGAATGAAACAGAGTCGTCGTATGAGGTAAACCTATGTGGTCTGCGAGGCTCTATTAGCACATATATGAGGAATGCGGTTGTTGGTTTCTTGATTACGTGTCCTGTATCTGTTTTGTAGGATAGTGGAAGGATCAACGATCACATTCTCCAGGTTGAGAACATTATCTCGTATCCATTTGTTGTCATATTCGAGCATTCGAACATTAAATTCGTAAATTTATTTCATTCAATGTACGAAAATCTAGGAAGTTTAAGATTAAAACTTTCCATGCATGCAGAATATAAAGATTATATTAATATTATCATAAGATTTCTCTATATGTACAGAAATTTAATGAGAATTTCGATAAGAAAATCAATTTATTCCAAATTTACATTATATAATTTATACAATGCAATTGACAAATTAAATATTTCAAAGACACTGATTTACTTGTATGTATGTACATAGCTTTGTAGAAGATTGAAATAAATATGTTATGTTTGCTGGAATTTTCATTTTATGTTATGCTTGAATTACTAGTTCAACAATGAAAAGACTATAAGCTTGTATGGATAAGTTTAATTGGAAAGCAATGGAAATAACTCTTTTACTATAGTCGTACATAAACCGAATGATAAATGTGTAATGAAACTTAATGTAGCCTAGAGTTTACGTATCGATTCTGCTTATATGTAGTTAGTTAATTGTTCCGAGCATGTGCAGAAACAGTGTCGAATTTTGTCGATAACTATGATTCAATTATATAAATTCCAATTCAAACGTAAAGTATACTGTGATATATATA
>WIUT01005604.1:0-14707 GCA_010645135.1 Tetragonula clypearis | reverse complement strand
ATTAACACTTTACAGACCGGTAGCCTATTAATCGTCGATTACTTATTACTGCTATCGGTCGGTAAAGTGTTAATAAAAATATATTTCAACTGATTTTAAATAGATGTAAATAATAATGAAACATGTAATAAACTTTTTATCTGAATTTCTATTTATCGCAGTTCTATGTCGTTATATTCTTTGACGAAGCGTTCAATTTGATAAATAATTTTAGCAATATATATATATATATATATCTTTGCATGATAATTCCTATTAGTAACATATTATGCAAAATATTATACGTAATATACGTACGATATTAACACTTTACCGACGGTAAAATGTGACGCGAAAGTAGTAAGAGGGCTCTAACCCGACTCCCCACAAAAATACAACGGATGTACATCTGTTTTATACCTCGTCTGTGGTTAAAGCATATTTTTCATTTCAGATTTGTCGATATCTACTAAATTATTGTTATAAAAAATAAATTTTTCGTTTCATAAAGCCTAACAAAATACTATTTTAGTATTCAAATGGGAAAGCCATTAATGATTAATGATTAACGTTAAGATAAATCTAATGTATTCCTAAAGCAAGCATCTTACGTCTTAGGACTGATTTTTATGGCAACTTAAAAATAAATACAGATTAGCGAGTAATTCATTTAATTATAAATACTAATTATTACAATTTATATTTATCGTGTCAAGATCATGTTGTATAGTATTTTTTTAAAATTTACATGATTGTGAGAAGTTGCGAGGCTGTAACAATTCAAAAGCCAATATTTAATGCCGCAAGAAGGACGTATTTTAAAAATTCTTACAGGTTTTAAATTTATGGATTATGTGCATTTATGTGAATTTTTTTTATTAAATATACTAATACTAATTACTAATAACACCTTTTTACTAATTACTAATAACTAATTACTAATACTAATTACTAATAACACCTTTTTTTATTAAATATACTAAACTAATTACTAATAACACCTTATAATATGATTGATAATGATTATGTATGTATTTATATATTTATATATGTACTACATATATATATATATATATATTTAAATATGATCAAATAAAGTTCCTACAGTAAAATTAATATATTTATATACTATTTCATTATTTATCTTTCTTGCAATTACTCATTTTATGTTGCAAGTAGATTTATATCTTACAGAATAATTTGTACTTAAAAAGGCTCTCGAGCAAATAAGGATTATTTTTTACTTTATTTAAACTTTATAATCATATACTTTTTATAATTACGATGAAGTTTCAAAGTAATTTATAATTCCGGAAAATTACATTATGCAACATAAAAGATTTGTAATAAACACTGTATTATATAGATATACGTACAAATTTACCATCATGCACCATTGGTAACTATTTATTACTTATCTATTTATTTACTTCTGATTATAACGTACGAATAATATATATATAATACAATACAATATATACAACAATTTTGCTATTGGCTAATAATAATAAAGAGATCACGTGTAAGATTTTCTTATATATGTGTACATGTGTATACACATGTGAATGCATGCATATCGTCAGTCTGCAGTAAACTAAAAATCTGACAAACAAGAATTTATTTGACATAATCACAGATGAATCTGGCAATAGTTCAAGTGATTAATCTTGGCTTGAAGTAATATATTATAATCTGTTATAAATTGACAACGAATGTGTGTAAAATTAAAATATGATACTAATTCTATAACAATATTTCAAAAATACTAAAGTTAAAATTTCACGCAATATTTTCAGTTTGTTTTTATAGATATTCTGGATCAGTGAATTTAAGCTTATTACTATTTTAAAGTAACATTATTTATAATACACATTATACATAACTTGAAACATTAACTGCAGTTATGGCAGCAATAAGACATACATTGCAAAGAGAAGTGTTTACACCTAATGATGAGAAATTACTAAGCGTATGTTATGTCAGTAAAGCATATAAAAAGAAAAAAATGAGTTTCTTGTGCTTAACTACGACTACGGATTTACCTTCGTCTTTAGTTTTGTATCAAGTTAAAAAAAATGATAAAAATGTATTTAAGAAAAAACAATCATGGCCTTTAAGCGATATTCAAATTGTGGATGGTATTAAAAATGATTCTATGGATATAGAATTGCATATTGATAAAATATATAAGTGGTCAGTGACAACAATACAAGAACGAAGAACATTCATAAGCAATTTATACACTTACTCTTGTAACTTAGCTCAAAGACCACAGTTTAAAAATATTCCTAAAGAATTGCTTATAGATCCGAGTTCATTAAAAGAAAGTGATAGTATTACTTTCACACCGGGTGAATGAATATTTCTTATAGTTTTTGCTTTTAAATTAGTTTATTTGTGTCTTAAATAATATCAACTTTTAATGTTAACATTATTTGTAGAACTATTAACATCTCCCATTTCATCTGATTATCAACCAATTACCGAAAAAGAAGTTACTGATTTAAAACAAATGATGGAAGATTGTGAATATGCAGTTTCTAATGCTGAACTTTTCATGGAAACTCTTTCTAAGAATCTTTCAATTCTTGATGGGGTAAAATTATAAATTTAGCAAATTGTAATTCTAAATTAAAAAGTCTTAATTCAAAATTTACTTTTTATTAATACAAATATAGGAAAATGTGCAATCAGTTTTGGCGTCAGAAGCCTGTGTAACTCAATTAATGAATAGTATAGAAGCAGCAATAACTGAAGCTTCTATTGTTGAAGCCCGTCTTGCAGCCTATGATGAGGCGCTTGGTAGAATTAGAGAAGTTATGGCACGTGTGGGTCAAAAAAATCAAGCTATCCATACAGCTAATAATAATGCAAGACTTTTGTTAGATCAGTTAAATACGGTAATTGTAAGTAATTTTTATTTCGCTGTATAAACTTTTATTTTCAAACTTTTATAATAACTTTTATAAATTGAAATTCTTATAAATTTTTAATTTGTAAGTTGCAATTAGATATTTCTCCAACCCACCAACATATTTTGAGCGAAGCTGAGCTTCCGGGAGAAAAAGAAGAACTCAGCCACGCAGGTGCTGCTCTTCTAAAAGCAATTCTAGCTCCTTTACCACCAGGACTTGATAAATTAAACGCAGTAACAGAACAAAAAAGGCGACTCGATAAACTTAGAGTAAAGTTTTCTATAATTGTAGCTAGACATTTAAATAATCTCTTTATTCATTTGGTATGTATATCTATGAGAAATATATAATAAAATTAAGTTATCATCGATATTAAAATATAATATTGTTACAGGGTAATGATGTTGGAGATACATCAATGTCAATGACAGATTTAGTTCTTCCAACACATCAAGCAGTTCATCACGAACTCGAACCATATACAGAGTTAATGCAGTTATTAAGAGCATTGGATAATAAAGCTTTTACACAATTGACCAAGGTATATACAGATACAATGAGTAAATTATACAAAAGAGATTTGAAACGATTTTTTGAGGAAGCAAGAAATAAGCTTATTTGTAAACGTCTTCAAGGTATACAAGTTTTTTTCCTTTTTTACTATTAATAATGATAAATCTTTATTCTTAACGAGAATGAATGTTTTTGAAGCAAACGTATCAAAGTCTAGTAGTCAAAAAGCAGAAGATCTATTAAATCCTGCACCTATTTGTTTACTAAGTGGTGAAACATGGGCACCTGTAGGAGAAGGAAATCTTTTGGATTCAGTTCTTGATTGCATGCTTTCTCAAATGCAACCAGTCTGTCTCGCAGAACAAGCATTTTGCATTTCGTTTCTACAATTAGATTCTGTTCTTTCTCCATCAAAAGTACGTAAAATATTAATAGTTAATTAAAATTTAATTACAATTTATTTAAAAACTATTGATGTACTAGAGTAGTATAAATAGAGTAATGTATAGTGTATGATAAATGTATTAGAGTAGTGAAATGGAAGAAACAGATAACGTTAGCAATGGAGCTGCAAGTCCTGGATCAGTGACTTCTACGGCAAGTAAAAAATTAGAAAGGCAAGTAAATGAAGAAGTGCGTGCTACAATGTCAGCAATATTTCCATCGCTAGAACCTGAATTAAATAATTTTATTGCTTTTTTGGATAAAATCGATAGTTTGTAAGTAATTTTATTAATAATATTTTATTTCAACGTTTTTTAATTTGCCTAATGAAAATTAATGAAAAATAAATTTTAGTTGGTGTATGTATGTTTTGGTACGTTTATCACAACATGTTATGTCAGCACAAGATACTGGTTCATTTTTATCAATGACATTTGCTTCTGCTCTGATTCAAGTTAAAAGAGCATTTGACAAATTCATGCAAACGCAATTACAATCAATTCTCTGTGATACGAAAGTTAATCGCAGAAATAAATGTGGTATATTGCCATATGTAGAAAATTTTGGACCGTTTGCAAGAACAACAGAAAAAATATTCAAAAATTCAGATAGAAAAGTTGATCTTGAGAAATGGTACAGCAAATTAGTGAGTACAATGTTTGAAGCCATTATTATCCATAGCAGAGAACATCATAAAACTCCGCAAGAAGTTATTAAAATGGGTAAGATAAAACAAATCGTAAAGTACCGAACGAATAATAGTCGCTTTGTATTTTAGAAAATTTTCATCATCTGTATGACCTTCTGTCACAATTAAAAATACCTGTATTTGATCATGAACGAAAGGAAGCTAAACAAAAATATCAGGATGCCTTACGCGCATACGTTACACAATATTTTGGAAGACCTTTAGAGAAATTAAACGTTTGTATCTCAAATGTATTTTCTACTTTTTGTGTAGTAAATTGTTTCCTTCTTTTAAATATTACATCGTACAATATGTTTACAGTTATTTTTTGAAGGCGTGCAAGCAAAAGTTGGTGCTGGGGTTAAAGAATCTGAAGTTAGTTATCAAATGGCTTTTAGTAAACAAGAGCTTAGACGTGTAGTGAAAGAATATCCCGCCCGAGAAGTTAAGAAAGGTTTAGAGAATTTGTACAGAAAAGTTGAAAAACATTTGTGCGAAGAAGAAAATTTATTACAAGTAAATGAAAAATATAAATAATTTGTCAATATTTTCTTCTTTTCTGGACTGTATTATTATATATTGCGTATCTCTTTATATAGGTTGTTTGGCGTGAAATGCAAGGTGAATTTATTGCACAATATATATATATAGAAGAACTAATTCAAAGATGTTATCCAGATAGTATGGTAACTCTGGAATTTACTATACAAGACATTTTAGAATTTTTCTCGGAAATAGCTCGATCTCATTAAAAAGAAATTGTAAAATAAAAGATCTATGATACATATTAATATTTAAATTGAAATAACAATAAGAAAATAATGTAATTTCTCGATGAAAATGTAAATATTTAAGTTTCGTAAGTAGTATTAAGATTTTTGTTCCGTCTAAACTTTTGTGCGACATCAATAAAACAAACTTGTATATTTAATAAACTTCAATCCATATATTTTGTATTATTTTGTATTATTTAATTCTCGATAATTTTATAATAACTTTCAAAGGTTTAAATTAAAGTCTTAATTCTCTAGTGTAATCCTTAAATTTTTATATTTCAATTTTATACTCGGTAAACGAGAAAGGTTTATAATATTTTAACGTAAGATTCGATCGAAGAATCGTAAATGAGAATTCTTTTAGATTTCGTTTAAACTTTCCTTTTAATTTTCGAGAAATGTGACCGAAAGAACGCGATTAACAATATACGGGATAACAATAGAACAATTAACAGAATAATACATCTTTCAAGATAAATATTAAGTTATAAACATTTCCTTTCTC
The DNA here is from genome assembly GCA_010645135.1 of Tetragonula clypearis. NCBI lineage: Eukaryota > Metazoa > Arthropoda > Insecta > Hymenoptera > Apidae > Tetragonula > Tetragonula clypearis. The sequence goes on along the minus strand of WIUT01005604.1, from coordinate 8,887 downwards.
CTTTTGTACATAAATATAAATTGATAAAAGTAATATGGGAATTATACGTGTTATAAATATTTTATTACTTTATACTATAAAGTAATTGTACAATTATGTTTATTATCTGCTACAATTTAAATTTATCTTATTCAGTATTTTGAGGCCTATCTTCTGGTTTTGGCGGGCTATAATTAAGCCAAAGTATTCCAGTTGCTCTACCCTAAAAATTAAAATAATATATAAGTAAAAGTAATTTAGTGAAAATATTAATTTACGCTATATACGTACAAATGCTATAGTAGCACCGAGTATAACGATACCAGCTGCTAACTGTAAATTATACTTTCTTTGAGCTTTAGCATTTGCTTCTTGCCATGAGCCCTGTGGCACAATCACTTCGTCCATAGTTGGTGGTCGAACTTCATTAGGTACGTGATAGGATCGAACACCTTTAATATAATATGTAACTATTATAATAAATCCAGTGCAAGAGATCACGGTTATAATAATGTTTCCCTTGCAGGCGATAATATTATAAGATTTTAAGTAATCTTACAAAAAACAGAAAATTTTTTTTCTATAAAGTGCAGATCTTGACTGAAAGTACTAAAAAAATTAATCACAGTGAAAGAATCGTAAATAATCATAAAAATTTTAAAAAATATATGCGTATATATAGATAAATTGAACTTTACAATTGTTACCAAATATATCTAAACAATATCGAATGACTAATATTACGTAAGATTCTCCGATACATTGTCTCCAAATCTAATGGAATATAGGATATTATTAGCTTACCACTTCGTGTATTTTGGACAATTGGTTGTAACAAATATCGTAACATTTTAACCATTGTAAATTAATTTCTAATAGCTCAGTAATGCTTGGATCTTGCCATACACAAATGAAAAGACACACGCATACATAGATAGTTCGCACTTATGATCACTGCGCATGTTACTATTACGTGATATCTAGATAGGGAAATTGCTTATCAAAAGATTGAAAAGATGATTGAAAAGTGCACCAATAATATCATTGTAATAATATACCTGTATATAGATTCGGGCTTCATTTATTAAAATAAACAAGAATAATAAGATCAGAAAATAAAGAAAGCCTTACTGTGCTCATATCATTGTGTTCACTAAACGATTAATGCAATATTGTTAATGCAATAAATGAATGCCAATTTGTCAGAACGAAACGAAAAACGAGGATTCGTTTGTCTCGTGTAAATGTACCAGTGGTGATAAAATGCCAACTTTCTAGCCAAAAGTAACCAATTCGATCTTACGTGCTAGATGTCGGATGCTTTTCCCTCAATTTTCCTCGATTCCTACGTATAGATACCAAAAAAAAAAAAAAAAAAATCAAATAAATATAATTTTATTGATTTTCCCAAATTTCACCTATTTCGCAAGTTTTTCCTTAAATGCTTTAGAAAAAGTCATCTGACCTTAAGCTAGGACAATTCAACAATCAGAGTAATTACCCGGAAAATGGAAAACTACATTTGAGTCTCGGTTCAATAAAATGAAAATATTGCATTGAAGAAAGATACATGTATACTAAGAGCAAGCTTGAATTGAATTTTTAACTCTTGAAAACTTGAATCTGAAACTTTGTAAGATTTTGCGAGACATTCCTGTTTTCGAAGAAAACTGGACTTAACACTTATGTAAATTCCTATTTGTCATAATTAAATAAAACATACACAAATATAAACAAAAACATAGTGAGATATTAAAATATTTAATCGAGATTCTTATTTAGGAACCGAACTTTTTCTTTTTTTCTTTTTTTTTTTTCTTTGTTGTTTATAATGACAGATGCATGTAAATATTTTTTTTGGTGGCGTAATAAGATATTTCTTTGACAATTTATTCAGATTAAATATTTTATAGCGATCGCTAGAGATGAAATTACTCGAAACCCAAGAAAATTTCGAAGCGTTTTCATTACCGAACGTTTACAAAACATTTTGTACCAAACGTACGATAAAAATTGCTCTTTATTCATTAATAATTTGTATACTCTCTTTCTTCTTTGAGTTTCAAGTACTTTTATGGGTTTTCGAGGAATTTCGATATTTCAACATTTCGTCCCGGAAGAAAGAATTGAATTTTATGTTGAATACTTTTTTGTGTATCTAATTTCGATTTAATTTAGTTTGGAAGATTTTCATGTAGTGAATAAATAAATAATTGACATATCATGAGTCTTATTTTATTTCCTTGTAATTCTGTAACTTTCGATTGTGTAGCGTGATTCGCGTAACTCGCAAACTTGAAATAACTTTTAAATTATACGTCTAATGAAAAATTGTTTAACATAAAAGTTGTATGTTTTTGAGGATGATAAAATATGGTGTATTAATTCTGTGGATTTCGAAATTTTCAAGATTATCTTTATTTTTTTTAATTGGACCGTATATTCTTTTTTATCATAAATCGGAAGAATATTAAATTATATATATAAATATATATAATTTAATATTCTTATATATATATATATATATATAAGATTAATCTGTAGTCTACAGTGTATAGTATAGTCTATAGTGTATATGTAAAGTATGAATTTTCAGTGTACAATACAGTGTTTAATTCATTCCATGATTCTTGCTGCCATTTTATAACTCCATCGATATATGTGTGACGGCCATTTTTATTTTTAACTTTCAAAGGCCACGAGAAACAAGATATTCGATATCTTTTTTTTTTAATCATTGTTGGACTATATTAGATGAAAAATTTTTCTCAAAGAATGGAGTTGCAAGAATCATTGCTTTTTTTCCTAAACATTTTTTTTTTTAGACACGAATTCTGAATTTCACTACAACGTAGGCGATGTTATTCATAAGTTTATTTATTAGCTGTTGTTAAAACATATAAACAACGTGTAAACATAAACAGTTTAAACTAAAGACATTTAAGAGATATTCAATATAACTTTGGATTTTTACGTATTTATGCGAAGTTTAGTAATCTAATAATGCAAAAAAATATAAAAATGTGAAACTATCCAAAGTATATTACATGTTATAATGTTTAGTAGGTAAAATAATTTCAGTTTTTTTACGTTCACAAAAATATGAATTTGTAGTTTACTCATGATATTAATTGTTCAATATCTTCTAAACTAGTCGTATTTATTTAGTATAAATTAAATATGAATATCTTCCTATATAGAACAAGGAAGTGCATCCGCTAAAGCATTAAAAGTTATGATTCTATTTAAAAAAAAAAAAAACATAATTGATCTCTGTATTCTTAAGCCTTTTCATGCCTATTTGCAGAAAAATACCATCAATATCAAATCATGTCTTCTTTTATATTATCCAACTTTTACTTGAAATATTTTCTTATATAAGTAATTCTTAAATAATTTGATGTTATAAAGTTATCTTACTATTAAGTAGACACTTCATTCTACTCGAGGCAAAGTAATTTATATGGTAAAAATTTATTATTTCATTGTTAATAATACACTATTTCTATCTGATTGTGAAATGTATACATATTGTAAATATCAACCCATGAAGTTTATAATATCAGTAGAAGTTTCAAATCATCTTTCAAGAGAAGAATTGAGTCGAGACTCTTGGCTAGACCTTAATTAGACCTTTTAATAAAGGTTACGATGAGTAAAATACAATAATAACATAAAAAAAACTTAATTTTAAATTTCAGGGTTAACTTTAATTTTGTATATTTATTTTTTATTCTTTATAGTCTGTATATAAATATTTGTACATTTTAATAGAGTACTAATCTATCAGTGTGTAGGAATAAATATTTTTATTGTACATTTTATAATGGTTTATTCCAGCATATTTGAAAAAATATAAACATTTGGAATATTAATTACATAAATCCAGGTTAAGAATTATTCCATCTCCTCATACTAAAAAATTATATCTAAAATGTTAAATTTTATTATGTATTTTTGTAGAATAAAAATAAGTATAGACAACTTAATTCTCTTTTTGTTAAACAGTAATTGTAATAGTAAAAATAATAAACATACTTATGATGATGTATATTCTCAAATAAACAATATTTATAATATTTTTGACTTATACAGCAAGAGACATAATTGTTTTATATTTGCTATTTTATATTTTTAATATTATTATACTTAATTTGTTTTCGGACGTGTATTAATATAATGCCAATTTTGTCACTTAGTTTTATACATTTACGTTGTATTATATTTCCAGCTAATATAGCTCAGGAAATAACGCAATTTGACTTTTCTTGTACATTCCCATCTGCTTTTTCAATCTCAATCAATAATGTATGAAAAATATCTGCAACAGACTAAAACAAAACAAAATCACGTAATCATCTAAATGTTGTTTTTAAAAAATAAAATTAATTTACCTCATTTTGTTTTGCACTTGTTTCTAAGAAAGCGGCATGCCAAGAATCTGCTAATCGCTTGCCTTGTTCTGTTGTTATCATTCGATCTACATATAAATCGGTTTTATTTCCTACTAATACAATTGGAACACTGAAAATTCATAAAAATATATTTTGTTAATTGTATCAAAAATACTGTCACACTATTTACACGTATGTATATTAATAAAGCGAATGTGTAACACGTACTGGACTTTTCCTGTTATATCCAATAATTTGTCATAAATAATTTGTACAACTTCAAAACTTTTAGCACTTGTTATGCTATATACCAGGACATAACCATGGATATCCATAGAATACTGTGTAGGAAATATACTATATTCATCTTGACCTGCTGTGTCTACCAATTTCACTTCATAATCTTGACTATTTACTCGAGTACTTTTTGTAAACGCTGGAAAACATATAAATATATTGTATAAAAAAAATTGATCAGAATAGGATAGTAGAATCTTTTAAATTTTTATATATCAAATTCGATTGATGTTTAATTATAAAAAATATGAATATGTTTTGCTTTTCCTTTTACAAATTTCAATTAAAGAAGCAAAGCATAAATTTGATGATGAGATGTAAGGTGCTACTGCATTCAATAGATTCAATTATAATAAAGAAAAATTGTAAAATATTTAAATTTTGTATGAGATAAGAAAATACTGATAAATTTTCATGCATATTGCTAACAATACATCATGCTGTAACAGAACTAGTTTATCTAATGTTAATGTAATTCATAAGATACAAACCGCACATAATGTAAACTAATTCAGACAATAAAAATTTTCTTATAATTTGAACATTATTTATAGATGAAAGTAATTTATGAAAAAGAAATTGAATATCATTTCATGAAAACTAAAACAAGTTTATAAAATTTAAAAATTTTTGTTATGTACTTATGATTTATTTATTTTAAATTATGTACTCATCAAATAATGTATTAAATGTATTAATAATTGTATTAAATGATAAGTTTATAATTTTTTTCCTTTTTGTAATACCATGTTATATTTTCATTTTTTTCACATATAAATAATAATCTATACTATCATATTATATATGTCAAATTTTTAAAAATGTATAATTATTTTATAGTAATTTTACAATATATTTGCATTTTTAGTACTATAAAAAGAAAAATAGAACTAAAGATTTTTATACGTGGAAGACATGATATTACACAATGAAAAATTAGATTCAGTTTATGCATTAATTAATTTTTTTAAATACAATTTTTAATAACGAGTCAAATTTTTAATGAGATTCTATCATAGTATCATAAGAATAAATAATAATATATTTTTTTAATTAACCGTTACAAAATTCTAAAGTTTTGATTGTAAAATTCAAATAATGATATTATTAAGTGAAAATTAAATTTACTTACATTTAAAATAATAATTATACTATAAAATTCCCTAGTATATAATGTAAAAAATGTTAAATGTTATGTATAAAACTAGATTAATACTTTAGTTATTAAAATATATAAATGACTTAACATGTTCATATATCATAAAAAATTATTAAATATGTATATATTTTAATATTGTGTACGAATATATACAGTACTAAAATATTATTTAAATATAATATTAAAATATATTAACTGAATATAATCACATAAACTGTAAAAATAATTAAAGATTAAATTTGCAAAATATTTCATTACAGTTAAGAAAATAATAAATATATGAATCAGGAAATTGTATGTTAAATATCTTTATAAAAAATAGATATTGGCAGAAATGATCAGATATAGGTCATTTTTACTTTAGACACATCAGAAAAATCCATAGATATGATCTCTTCTTGTAAGAAAAAAAAAAATAAAATTTATATGTGTGCACGGTATTCTTACAAGAAATTAAAATTAGTAAAAAGATGTTTTGACAAATATTACTTGTATTGTGTATTTTTTTGCAGGTCAAGTAATGGAAGAGTTTTTGAAAACAAACTTTATTTTTCTAAATGGAACCATATGATTTTCATTAAGATTCATTAATTAATTTACTTAGGCGTTCCCTATAAAAAAAAAAAGTATTAAGCTATATCGAAAAAACAATTTAGTTTTAGTTTTCAAAGTCTACAGTAGTTTAGTTACAACGTAAACACAAAAGCATTGTTCATATCTTTCCATATTTTTCGTATAACATAGACTTCACAAGAATAAAATTGAAATATCTATCTCTTGTGAGATGTTCTATCATTTTCAATTAAACAGAACATCCTATAAATATTTTTTTTTTAACATGTAATATCTCACAAAAGTATTCAGATACTTGTCCTGCAAATACTTTCATACATATATTATGTGTTATTTTAAATTTCATTAATATTGTAAAGAAAAAAGACTACTATAATTATATTGATAAAATATAAAAATTAATATATAGCACGATACGCTATCATCTTATTAAATGTCATAGTATACTATTGACAATAGTAATATACTAATATACTAAGTATTGGTACAATAGGTGTTTAAATGATTGTATGATATCTATAAAATATACGTGTACTTTAAATATCTTATAGTTTCTATATTTACTTTTAAATTTATTTCAAACTTGATCAATATAGTCATGATAGTCAGTTATTACTATTTTATATAACACATAATATATTCATAAGTTTCCCTTATAAATTTCAAACTACTTTTATGAAAATTTGGACATATTTTACATGTATTTTGTATCCTTAGAAATCATAAGTTTTTCTAAAAGATATATAAACCAAGTCTAAAAGTGTTAATATTTTGAAATATACTTTATACTTTAGAATAAAAAGGAATTTTTATATTTTAGCGAACTTTAAATGCAAAATCAAAAATTATCAGAATTGGTCTGTTAATTGATATATCAATTTGCAATACTAATAATGATTATGCCAAAAACACAATGTTTTCAATAAATTCATAAAATAGAATATTATGTTTACAAAACAAATATATTAATAAATCGATTAATAAATTGGGTTAGAATTTCTATTCAACTTTGAAATGTAAATTACGTTTATAAATATTATAACATCCTTTTAAGAATCATCTCTTTGTCTTAAATAATTTCTTTTTAAGAATAAAATTCCTGTTAAATAAAAATAAAACAATTTTAATATCTTCACATAATTATAGATCATTAACTTCTCAAATATAATTACAAACAATCATAATTGGAAACATTAAGTTTAAAAGTTGAGAATCAAATATAATGTAAACATAGTAAAGAATTTTATTTCTATTTTAGAAATTTTTAGTTTGTTTAATTAGGCCCAATAAAATATCTTCAATAAAACATTTATCCATTCGGTAATAAGTTTTCATGAATCTATTGCTTGTTTACAGCATGAATTACTAACAAAATGTGCAGAAAATACTACTAACAATGTCATTAGAAATCTTTGAAGTAGCGTGTAAGACGATACAGGTACTTCTTACTATTTTCTATAGTAGGGTCATATGAATCCACGAACTGTCCCTCGACGAACTGTATGCTCAGTGATGACTTGCCTATTAAGATTAAAGAAAAAAATAATAAGCATTAAAGGCATAAATTTTTACACGTAAAATACTATGTATATAAATATGTTTATACATATATATTAAATAAATTATATAATTACAAAAATAACTATTTTTAAAAATATTAATTAATATAATAAGGTCTAAAGGATTTTAGAATCTAAATATGATTTAAACACGATGAACATTTAAACATGCTAGAAAACAAATAATTAATCGATAACATGATTAATAATATTTACTAATTATGTTATACATAAGTTTTATATTCAAATATTTCATTTACAAGAATAACTTTTTCATTACCTACGGATCTGTAACCCATAATAGCTATTTTCCTCTGTTTTGGAGGCATCTTTCAGCATTTATAAACAGAAACGCTGCAAGTGTAGTCCATAAAGGCTGGTGCATGCTCCGGTTAGAGCCTATACATAAAAATTGATTTATTAGATATATTAGATATGTAAATATATATTCCTTTTCGATAAAAGAATATATTTTTATATTTGTATTATTTGTAGACGATATTTCTAAACGATTATTACAGTAATAATTCCGTAGCTTGTATTATGGATTAAAATATAACGTACGTATCAAAATAACAGAAAATTATAAACAATTACACGAATAATTAAACAATAACTCTATAGATATAATTAATTTCGTTATATTTACTTCCTGAAACTGTTACTTCTGATTACATCATAAATGTTTTAAAAATTAACTACGACATTTCTAATTTTATATATAGATTTATCACTTATATTTATACTTTATTTTATAAAAAAATTACCGATTGTAATTCTAACTTCAATCATAACAGAAACGTCATATACGCAAAATATGAATATAATTGATTATTTTCATGGAAATGTATTTTTTATACAATCATTAAATAAAAGCTATAAAAATATACAAGACGCGCACACACACACACACACACACACACACA